>JBBBDQ010002083.1:1250000-1332500 GCA_037127315.1 Ascarosepion bandense
GAACCTATACTTGAACATGGTTTTATCCACTAATAATAATTTTCGCTTGACAACTGTTGGCTTGAAAAATTGCTGATTCTCTCATCAGGGAACCTCGCTATTTATGTTGAGAATTTTTTATTTGTTTGAATAGCAAAATGCACGATTTTTATTTTCTTCACCACCCAAAGTTTTAGCTCTCTAATTTCATTTTTTTTCTACTTTTTATCTTTTATTTCTCATTTTGCTTTTCTCGTTATTTTCATTGTTTCTTAATTTCTTTTCTTATTATTATTAATGAGAATACAAAAAAATAAGATTGATGTAACCCTTGCAATAGTTTTCAACATTTAAGAGAAAAGATTTATTAAGACAGGAAATTAAAAAGAAACAAAATAAAGAAGACAGTTTTTGACAATGTTAAACACTATTTCAACAAAATATGTCTTCCTCGGTTTATATTCTTAAAAATATCATGTAAAAAATATATAAGTCTACGAGAGTTTATAAATCCTTGTACAATCCTTGTTGTTTGTTTTGCAATGAAAAAAAATGGCTGTATTGGTAATTAACGCGCCAAAACAACTGAAATGTCTCCAACGTGAAGGCATACAACTGAAACGTTCTTAATATGATATTTGATCTTTTTCACCTTCAAATTTCTCGTGAGTCAATTAGTTGTTAATAGGAACAAATCAAACAGATAAGTATAAATCTTATGAAATCCTCTGTCATTCTGTTCTTTCGCCCGGGTGGGGAGAATTGGTAATTTCCATCTGTAACCATCCTTGTGTGATTATGTTTCTTTAGATAAATCGTGCTCTTCTCTTATGATGATGCTGATGGTATCATCATCATCACCTATTTTTTTAATCGTATCACCCCGAGCAAGGCGGTAATGCCACTGATGTGCAGGGGGCTACATAAGAGTAAAAATATTAAGTAGAAGAGAGTGAAGAGGAAGACGAAACAGTTGGAAAGGAACAAGAGAAAGATGGGAATACAGGTGTGATGACACTACATAAGAGTAAAAAAGATTAAGTAGAAGAGAGTGAAGAGAAAGACGAACCATTTAAAAAGGAGCAAGAAAAGAATGGGAATACAGGTGTGATGACAGTTGAAAAGGAGGAGAGAAAGGAAAGGATATACGGAGTGGTGAGAGAACTAGAGTCAAATGGTTAATAGATGAGTATTGACATTGCATTTAAATTCCTGGAGGTTGTAGCCGTCAGGAAAGCAAGAATATGGAGAGCGAGTTCCACAAGCGGGAAGTGCGAGAGAAGAAGCTGCAGGAGTAGAATCGTGAATTGGTGGGAACAGAGTTGCCAATCTGGTTGCACGAGTAAACACCTGTTGCAGAGGCACCAGTGACTTAAGTTCGTTGGAGCAGAAGCCATGAAAGTATTTATAGAACAGATAAAGGGAGGCCACATGTCGGTAGGGAAGTGGCTGTAGTCGAGTCGCCAAGTCGGTACCTATCACATTGCCGATTCTCCTTTGGATCCTGTCGAGAACACTTAGATGAACAGCAGGGGCGCCTGACCATATATGGCAGCAAAATTCCATGCACGGGCGAATGGTTGATTTGTATATATGGAGGATGGATTCAGGCGAGAAAAACATCCTGGCCCGACACAGAGACCCAACCTCCTTAGCAGTGGATTTAGCTATGGACTCAATGTAGTGGTTCCATTTGAGATCAGAAAAGAGGGTAAGGCCGAGGAGGCGCAGTGTATTGCTCTCAGGGAGACCCGCTTGGTCCATGCTTATGGGAGACAGGAAAAGTTGTTCATTCTCCTTTCATTTATGTTGTATATTCACTTACTTGCGAATCCCAAACAGGGACCTTATGTCAGAAATAGATACATGAAATTTTACATCGTATATTTAAAAAAAATGGAGTAAAACAATTGTTAAAACAATTTTTACCCTAAAGAACGGACGGCCAGGGATGTCTTCAATGAGTCAGAACCGTTTCCAATCAAATCGACGGCTCCAATCACAACTGGAAATATTGATATCTATATGTGCCACTTTTTTTTGTTGTTTTTCATATTTCCTCTTCGAGATTCTTCCATTGCAATATTTTTTGAAGATCTTCAAAGATATATTAGACTTTACCGGACCTGTCACTGCAGTAAGAAATCACATTGAGTTTTTATGTTCTTTGATCACTATGTCTGGGCGATTTCCTTCATTTTTCTGTCTCTGTCTATTGTAAAGTGTTTTGGTTATTATTATTTACGACTCTCCTGCTTATATATATATATATATATATATATATATATATATATATATATATATATATTAAATTTAGTGTATTTAGGCAGCAAATCTTCTTTTATACATCTCAGATTAAATAAATTGCAAACAATATGTTTAATTATTTTTAATATAATGCGTTCATACTCACGGATAATCTTTCGCGTATTACAATCAAAAGATATCAGAAATGAGCTGCAACGTTGAAAGATGTTATTTTCATTCATTTCTTAAGTTACCCAAGTACTTTCAACCTCTTTCCGAGGTCATTTCAGGGATGTGATTTATGGTAACAAATATTTTGATTGTAATACGCGAAAGATTATCCGTGAGTATATATATATATATATATATATATATATATATATATATATATATATATATATATATATATCCGTTTAGCTTAAATGTGATTGATACGAGAAAAATAGAACCAACGGGTTGAGTTCAAATCCTTGTTGATTCTATAACATTCACATTAACACAATTATTCTTGCTCATTGCAGCAATTCGTCCCTTCTTTTTCTATCTCTGACGTTAATAGGTAATTTTCGTTGTGCAGCTTAGATGTGGCACAAGGCCTAAAGAAAAGAGCACTCAGTAAGATTTTAACTAAGTACTCAATTGTAATGATTTTAGTGAGAAAAGCTTGCTAACCATTACACCACACTGAGAAATATACTTGCATACGTTGTGTTGTTTTCAATCTACGAGAAATAAAATTCCCAATTAAATAAAAGGTAGCATGATATGTCTTCAATATCGTTCGCAAGAAGTCATTTTAATTCCGAGATATTAAAAGACTTGATTACCTAAAACATGACGGGAATTATTGATAATAAATACATTTTTACAGCTCAGTCAGTTAATGGCCATTTGTGATACACCATTTTACTCAAGATCCTTAGGTAAGTTGCCTTCAGTCTTTTGTGTGAGTGTCACATATTCAAAGCCGTCTTTCCTCATTAAGTCAGTTAAGTGTCATACGTGACACACGTTTATACGATCATGAATCTTTCGATCCATGACTGACTAGACAGAAGATTTTTCTTGAGTCGGTTGGCATTTCTTTCTGCGATAGACTGGTTGCCAACCAAGGCGATCTGGGCCGCTGTTCAATCTGTAGCTGGAAGTAAATAAAAATGGATTAATATCCTTCCGTAGCTGGAGAGGTATGAGATGGATTATACTTTTCTCATTGTATTTGTGTTTAAGTAAATGAAATTCATTCGACTAGAATTTGAACTCAGCTCTCGATTTTTCATTCTGAGCCAATATCGCATGCTACTGGCTTTGAAAATAACGAGAAGTAATTATAGATGAATGGTTAACTAAGTATACAAACTTAATTTCTTCTCTTTCGGCTTTTGGTTCAGTTTAAATGATCAGACATTCTTTTATGAATTTTAACTTCAAGGCAATTCGCAGGTATACTTTTTATATATTTTTTTCAATAACGATAAACACTGAAATTATGCTGAAGATACTGGTTATTTTCACCATTCATAATTTAGCACCTTGGATAGCAAGGATTTGCGTTGTGGTGCAATGGCTAGCGACTCGGATCGATAAATCTGAGTTTGAGTTTCAGTTGCATTTTCAGACGCGCAAATGTTTTTTATCTTTCCAGCTATAGGTTAAATAGAACGACAGATTGGGTTCTATAGCTTCACTTGTTAACCAGTCTACCGTAGAAAGTACTCTACAAAGCAATCTACTGCGGGAATATCTTCTGCCCAGTCAGTTATGTCTCTTTTGAGACAAGATTGCACAAACGTGGAAAACACATATCACTTAACTGACTGACTGATAGCAAGGTAGCCATTTGAATACTAACACACTAACATTGTCAATGGGAAATAATAGAATTTTTATAATGCAATATCGGTAAATTAATAAATTATGATATTTGTTCAATAAATAATAGAAGTTTCAGATGAGATTAAAATTTTCTTATTCATCTGCCATGTTTCTTCAGGACAGGTCTCCCCACAAGATTCTATCCTTTGGATTTTTAATGACATTTTCTCTTTCGGTATACCCAAAACCTGTTCTGCTATCCATTTACATAAGTTTAGTTAGATAGGTATTTCGCTGTTTTTCTCTCTCCTTGTTTTTAATATGTCCTGTCTGTGTCTGATTCTCCAGAACCTCATTCCTAATTATGTTTTTAAAATTTCCAGCACCTTTTCTTTGTATTTATTTTCTATAAAACTTCCTTATTATTTACATATTAGATCCTTGATATTCTCTGTCTCCTTTTGTAGCTCAACATTTTTAATGTATCGAGCCTCTTCTCCAACTGTGAGGAGATTGTTCATCATTCACTGCCACAGATTACAAATGATAGTATCTAACAGTTTATTATCATTTTTTAAATAAAATCTTCCTGTTTCTCAAATCAGCCTGGATTTTGAAAGATATATTTCGATCTTCTACTACACCATTAAATCAGGTGTTGTATTTTCCGTTGACGTCACACGTCTTACATTTCTTGTGACATCTGCATTGGTAGTAATATGTTTCTTGCTGGTTACAATAAAATTTCGGTAGAAACAACGTTATCAGCTATTCATCTGTTTTCTAAAGATCTTTATACCACTTGAATTTCCTACTCTAGGCAAAGCTACATACAGATGACCATGAGAGATACATTTACATGACTTTCTAATGTTTGGATTATTATGTCATTTTTCATCATATTTCGATTTCTGCTTTGGTCTCACTACCAACCAAGTCTGCGGGGAAACCTAATGCAGGTCGTGGCGTGTTGTTATGACTCCATTCATGTTTTTCTCTCTTCCCTATCATCCCTAGCATTACATAGATAAAGTTTTCCTTAGTGTGTGGGCTGTACTTAATAAGACAATTTTTTGTATATCTCTTAAGCTGGGGCTTCCAGGGATTCTTTCAATGTGTTTATTATTATTATTATTATTATTATTATTATTATTATTATAAAACAAAATATTGACGTAACTGGACCAATATATTGCAAAAAATCAGTAGCCCGATTTAAGAAAAGAGAAAAAAATTGTGTCCAACCATATTTCAACATCTTGCCGGTTTTTTTCAAGATGCGCTTAAAAAATCGAAAATATATTTTAAAAATCTAAATCTCGAGAAAAATGGCTGTACTTATAATCAGCGCGTTAAAGCGCATGAATAGAGTATAAATCAAAACGTGGATAACACGACGGAGAACATTCTCATCTTGAAATTCCCCGCCAGTAAGAGCGATTAATCAAAAAATAAAGTATAATTATATCGGAATTCACTTCTCTTTGTATCCATTCCCTCGGAATGGAAAGTTCATAATCTGCATATTTAATTATCTTCACGCATTTTAAGTGCTGCATTATTATTATTATTATCATTAATGTTAATCAATTCACTGATGTATTTTTCACTTGATAAACAGCTTTACGAAATGCTGATTAATCATTATTTTGACTTATTTAGAAGAATTCAACACTTTTGTTTACTTCATTCGACTATAGCAGCCGATAGCAATGATTATTATGAACGCTGTAAGCTTTCTAATTTATGATGGAACTTTGATAAGACATATAGATTTTTTCCCGTTTAAAACACGATGGATATTTAAATAAGTATCTAGTGAAACCTTGCTTACCAACGGTAAATAGTAAAATTTGAATTGAAAATAAATAACCAGAAGAAATATTTATTAAAATATGCTTTTAAAAACTGTTATGCAAATTCATTATTAGTTGTAAATGCTATTGTTGATTATATATATATATTTGCGGATGACAATATTTACGCTCTCACACCCTGACTGAACACTCTGGAAAAATAGTAGATTTTGATAAACAGTAGCTAATCTAGCATGTACGCATCGCTCATTCAGTGAAATGAATTAAAAAGTCTGCCTACTTCCACCGAACGCCCATAGCCCAGAGTCGCCGACTGACGCCATTTCGGTCGGGTTTCGATCCTGGGTAAAAAAAAAAGCAATCGGAGTTTAACCGTACTGATGAGCTGTGATACAGCGAAACAGATCTGTCTGCGGATGACAATATATATATATATATATATATATATATATATATATATAGATAGATAGATAGATAGACGTTCCTCGCATTCCGTGAATCGAAAAACCAAAGGTGGTTTGTGATCCACCAGGTTTTCCTTCTCCCTCGAGAAGTGACTGAGTTTATTACCCGATGCGTGAGACGTCCCCAAATAGGCAAATGTCGAGGCGGGGTTAGTAATTTTCTGAAGTACTGCTGATGACCCGCATTAAAGCATCTAACGTGTCACATGTGGTTGCCTGTTTAGAGCGCTGGTATATAGCTATCTACAGAATGCAATGGGTAAATTATCCTCGTTTTAATATTTGTAATTGGGCCCAGTGCTGGCTTGCTTGGGGTCAAATGATTATAAAAATAAACTTTTAATTAAATAAATAGCCACAGGAGAGTCACCGTTATCTTTAAAAAAAAGTCATTTTAATACAAAGATTAAAAAATGAAATTTAAGAAGTGACATGCTGTCCTAAATAACGACAAGCTCATCAGTACAATTATTGCGAAAACATTTATAGAAACGACACTGCGAAGCCGATATGCCAGTTTAGGGCAGATAAATTTGCATTTTCTTTTTAAGAATTCATCTAAAAACTCTCTAGAATCAGAATCACCAAACGTGGCAGCAATATTTTACTCAAGGACGAATGATAGATTTTTAAATACGCAAGACAAATTCTGGCAGGAAGAAAAAAATTTTTGTATTCTTAATTCTCAAAATGTAGCCAGAAAAGTCAATCATGTTACAAACAAATTATAAAACAAGTCAAGAATTTTGCATACGCAATATGTTATTTATTTATTCATTTATGAGTCCGAAGTAAAATCAGAAATAATTTCTTCAAAGAGAGTGTAACAAAAATTGCTAGCATTTTGGGAAATATTAAAGGGAATACCTAGAGAGCCAGACAACCTACCTAGGTTTCACCTAAACGGATCGTCAGGGAAAGCTGCTGATACGTCTAACAATTATGTGAGTTGCTTGCTCGTTTCGGGTTTTTTTCTTTGGGCCACGTGCTGACTCGGTCTGAGCTCTTTTGACTGATGTTCAAGTACTTAGCTCTTTCTTTTTTAAAACCATTTTCCCTTCTTCGTAGATATGTGTAAGGTTTTTCGACACAAGTATAGTTTATTATATCTCGCTCAAATATATATATATATATATATATATATATATATATATATATATATATATATATATATATATAAAAGAGAGATAATAACTATATATATATATATATATATATATATAATCGTATCACCCTGAGCAAGGCGGTAATGCCACTGATGTGCAGGGGGCTACATAAGAGTAAAAAGATTAAGTAGAAGAGAGTGAAGAGGAAGACGAACCAGTTGGAAAGGAGCAAGAGAAGGATGTGAATTCAGGTGTGATGACAGTTGCAAAGGTGGAGAGAAAGGAAAGAATATACGGGATGGTGAAAGAACTAAAGTCAAGTGGTTAATAGATGAGTATTGACATTGCATTTCAATTCCTAGAGGTTGTAGCCGTCGGGAAAGCAAGAACATGGAAGCGAGTTCCACAGGCCGGAAGAGCAAGAGAAGAAGCTGCAGGAGTAGAATCGTCGCCTGCATTTGGTTAATCTAACTGTGAATGAATGGGATCCAGTTATATATATATATATATATATATATATATATATATATATATATATATATATATATATATTCACTGCTCTATATATTATATATTGAGCACTGCTTTAACTTAATATTTTGGACGCTGTAAATTTTTTCTTCGTTCCTTATTCACTGGCATATACATATATATATATATATATATATATATATATATATATATATATATATATATATATATGTAAACATGTTACGGAAATTAATGAAATTTAACGAAACTTGGTTATAAGCAACCGACAATTTGTAATGAATTATTTTGAACATTATTTTTACCGATACTCGTATTTAAGTAGATATTCTGTTTTTAATTAAACAGTATTTTATATTTATATCTACAGGCCTGGTTATTTCACGATAAATTTTTATGACGAAACTGTGTGCTACCCAGCAAGATTCGAACCTGCGACCCCTATTTACAGAGGGGAAGCTACCATTTGATCTGGTACTGTCTTCACCACTCGACCATGAATAGCCTCTTGATCAGACGAGGTTTTTATCATGCTTATATAACACAATTTTCGATCTATCGTAAACAAACCATATCTGCTCTGTAATGTATCGTAATGTCAAACAAATGTAAACATGTTACGGAAATTAACGACATTTAACGAAACTTGGTTATAAGCAACCGACAATTTGTAATGAATTATTTTGAACATTTTTTTACCGATATATATATATATATATATATATATATATATATATATATACACGGAGACACAGTGGAGTATCGGCTAGAATTGAAGAATCGGAGAGCAGAGTTTGAATTTCTGTGGAATCCACTGCATTGCTCACGTGATAATACCAGTAGGAAAGATATGAATCCATCTCTTTTATCCGCAGGTAAATAGCAGGGCAGGCTGGATTTTATAGCCTTTGTTGGTAAACAATCTACCGCAGTAAGAATTGCTAAACTACTGCGGTGAAACTTGCCACAAGAAAGTATTAACAGCCATTGTGTTATTTTATTACATTTTTATATTAATACGTGACTCGTAAACGAGAGTGGATCAGTAAGTGCAAAAGTTTTCTATACAGCGAAAAATTTTCTGTGCAATATGAGTTCTATGCTTTTTATATGATTTTATTTATTTATTTATTTAAAAATTAATCTTGGCAACCAGCTCATGTTGAAAAAGAAATAGCTTTTCTGTAAATCTGTATTGGTAAATTTCTCTTTTTACGACAAAGTCTATTGAACATCTATATCAGGCTGTTTAACATATGTCTGTCTGTCTGTCTATCTGTATGTATGTATAATGTAAATAATATTTGTCACTTAGCTGATTGATGTTCAGTACGTCGACCCGCTTGGTATATTAAATCTTTCTAATAATTCAGTCAACTATTCAGGTTTCACTGTTTTTTTCATATTTTATTTTTATAAGTTTGATTCAATTAATTTATAAGCTACTATTTATAGTCTTATTATTTGTGTCAGGCTCATTTCTTTCCCTTTCTGTGCGTCTATGTGTGAGTGTGTTTCTCTTGTGCGTGTGCATGTTTGTATGTGCGTCTTTGAGAAAAAAAAAATAACGTCGTTAGTTTTCCTAACGATTTTCTTGTTTCCTTATGTTTCTCTGTGTTCTTTTACTTCATTTACTCTTTTCGTATCTGAATGTCAAAGATAATGTAACAATATCATTTCCGGTATCACAGACAGAAGGTTTTTAGTTGTTTTATTAAGGTTACGCTTTATCAGAGAAGTAGATAGATATAATTCATTTATCGAAGTTTCATGGATAGCATTTTACGTACAATCATCGGCGTTACGCATGAAACTTCGTGTTCGGATATGTTAAGTAAATCAGTGTTTTTATCTGATTTTTAAACTATCTATTTGCAGTGACAGTTTGCCTTGGATGTGTTCTTTTCTGGAAGATGGTCTAGTCAAGCACAATCTCAAACTAAACTAGTTAATCTCTCTGTCTACACACATTTATACGTTTTCTTTCATATTAAATTTTATTGATTTATCTCCAATGTGCACATATATATTTTCAATCTATTTTATCGGTTAATTTTATCTGGAGAATTATATATATATATAAACATCTCACGGAAATTAACGAATTTTAACGAAACTTGGTTATAAACAACCGATACTTTGAAATGAATTGTTTGAACATTATTTTTTATAGATAGGGGTCGCAGGTTCGAATCCTGGCGAATGATACACATTTTCGTAATAAAAAATTATCGTATATGATCAGGCCAGTAGATATAAATATATAATACTGTTTAATTAAAAAAACCGAATATCTACTTAAATGCGAGTATCGATAAAAAATAATGTTCAAACAATTCATTTAATATATATATATATATATATATATATATATATATATATATATATATCTTTCTTGTAAGTTTGTATCTTTCTTTATCCCTCTTCTTCGAAACGTCAATGGTCGTTTTATATTCTAAGTTTGTAACATTTTGCACTCCAGGGATGTAATTAAGATAAGTGGAGCCGAAGAAAGCAGCGAGTAAAATTTTTTTATAATAGTGTGGCCCCAAGCAAGGCATTGTACTGCAACAGTTGTGCAGGGAGTTACATAGGAGGAATGTTATGTGAAAGAGTGACATGTTACAGGGGCTGTCAGGAAGAGAGTATGAGAAAGAAGAGAATACTGATGAGAGTGGGGTGGACGGAGAAAAAGCATGAGAGAGCGAGAGAGAGAGAGAGAGAGGATGTAAGTTAGTGAGACAGGAGAGGATTATTGACTTTACATTTGAATTCTTGAAGAATGTAGCTGTCGGGAAAGCAAATAAGCGGAAGGGAATTCCACAAGGGGAAAGTGCGAGAAAAGAAGCTGCTGGAGTATAATTTGCGTTTACAATTTATTGGTTTCACAGTAAAAGGGTGGGATCTAGTTGCTATCTTGTGGCTTGAAGAAATTTATATATAGCGGGTACGAGTGAGCTAAGTTCATCTGAGAAGAAGCCGTGAAAGTATTTGTAGAAGAGACACAGGGAAGCCACACTGCGTCGGTGAAAAAGCGACTGTATCCTAGCTGCCAAGTCGGGATGGATCACATTAAAGATTCTCCGTTGGATTGAGGTAAATGGGTGGCATAAATGGATTAGGAGAGTTAGCAAAAGGACAAATATTGCTAAGTGCTACAAAGATTTTGTGGAGAATCATGATCGAAGATGTGCTTATATATGTGTCTGTGTATGTGTTGTTTCTAATCAAAATAACCCCATCAAATCTAAACTACCAATTACTAATATAGTTTATGAATTTCAATGCCCAGTACAAGACAGCGTTTCTTGTCATAAATGAATTACTTATATTGGACATGCTACCCGCTCATTTACTAGACGTCTTACATGCCACGTATGAAACCAAAATGCAATAAAAAGCATTTTAAACCCATAATTTACAGGAACTCTTAGGGGAACTTCTGGTCGAAAATACAAGAATACTATTTAAGTGACAATAGCAAAAACATCATGCTATCAGAGAGGCTCTATATATCAAACAATTCTCTCTTATCACCAGCGTTACAGTATTTAATAGAAATGGAATATCGAATATTTATTTTTAAATTGAGAGATGATCGTGAAGAAAAATGTGAGAAACGTGTGAGCTTTTAAAGAACGCTTCTTTTTAAAAACATAAAACAAAACATGTTAAACATGAGAAAAATAACATCATCAGAACATTACCGCTTTTGAGAATGGTCAGTAAAGTGGCTGACTGCGCTTGGAAAAAGAATAATTACGGAATATTTTTACATCCCTTATCTCTAGCAAAAAGAAAATATGTAAGAAAACTGAAAAAAATTAAATCAAAAAGTGTAGTTTGTCTTTAATGAAACATGCTTCAAAGAAAAGTTGCTGGCCAAAATCCTTCGTTGAATAAAGACGGAAGCTGAAAATGGCTCGCCTGAAATAGGCCTATACTTCCGAATTGCCATGAAATAACGCGGCTGTCTTAATTTTTTTTTATATTTGCTCTATATGTATTTATATGCATATATGTTTATAGCTCTTATAGAGAGTTATCCTACCATTATCCTTTGGATTCTTCTATGTCCACAGCGCATGTTGATATATATATATATATATATATATATATATATATATATATATATATATATATATATATATATAAGTTAATTTTTTTATATATATATCAAGAAAAATATCGAGGGAAATGTATGACAAATTTGAAAATATTTTCTTCTGACACGTTTCGGCATTTATGACAACATCAGATTAAATCTGTTATGTTGACGCGGCTACGCATGCGCACAAACGATGGAAGCTGGGAATTTAATTTTTGTTTTTTTATTTCACCGATTTTATTAAGATTTTTTATTTCTCTCACTTCTGCTAGTAAATATCTTACATTGTGATAATAGAAGTTCTGATAGCAATTGTGAAACGTTTTAAGAGCCATAAAGCTAAATTTGCTGTAGATGACCTCGCGATCAAATCACTTTCTAAATTTTTTCATCATAGTGAATTGTTTTCTTTACTGCCCAGCGTACCATTTCTTTGTCAAAATGGTGGTCAACCTCGTTACGGTGTGCAAGAAATCCCACTAATATGTAGATCATCAAAATAGACATTTCCTTATTTTTCTTCGAGTAAATGAAATATTTCACCGATGTAACACATTTTTATTAAATGTGAATAATTATGTGAATTTCAACTGACGTTAAATTTTTGCTTAACTGTAGTAGACATTTCTACTGATGCTCTTCAAATCTATCTATCTTTTCATATATTTCATATTTTTCTCATTCTTTCACAAATTTCTCATTTTCTTCAAATCTATCTATCTATCTATCTATCTATCATATGTTCAGCTAGTTCACGCCATGTCACGTACACAGTTTGCAATCACTCTCATACACTCTGCATTCGACTGGTAAGGAAGTAGTTCAATTCAGACAACTTCTTTCTGAGAAATTTTGTGCAATAAATTCCCGTGAAGACGCTTCCCCAATCATTACAATCGTCAACACTCGTATATAGCCTTATAATCCGCAATTATCCCCTCTTTAATTTTCGACAGTAACCTCACTTAATAACTTGGGCCTTTTATTGGGTGAAGGTTTACTAGAAATCTATCAATATATCACTTTTTGTTCATGCTAATTTACATATATTTTATCATCGTTCTATCTATCTTTCTATCTATTTTACTCTTTTTTTTACTTTCTATATTTCTTTGTATCTATTTATCTCGCGCTCTTAAATTTTTTTCAGTCTGTTCAAGCACATATTCATCTGTGTGTCGATCAATCAGTAGATGAAAAAGAGAAAATAAATACACTCTAGTTTTCTATAGATTTTAATAGATATTTGTATTCTGTTCACGTTTTTAACTTACAAAGAAAACAATTATTTGAACAAAAAAGAATTCCATTTATTTTAAAAATCTAAAGAACATTCACATTTCAATGTCAACTGAGTAAAAAAATAAAAGGACTATATTGTATCTAAATTATTCCCCAGCTCCTTTTTCATGCAATAAAAAATAAGACAGCAAATTCTGAACAAACTCTTAAGGAATTCAAAACCCGCTCATCATCTATCAGCAACACGTACAACTCCTCTCCCTGTTAGAGTACTTTTATGCTTTAAAGCACCGCATGATGAAGTGTGTAAATACTGGAATAATAACAGGGTGAGCTGCTGATTGAGTTATACGCTCGTGGCTGTAATGCATTGCATGAATTATCAGTGTTATTAATCTTTATATCTTCCAATGCGTGCCGACCCAGTGATTGATGGGGATGATCGCAAGCGATGCCCGAGAAAATTTCTTTTTTATTTGTTTTTTGTTTTCTTTTGCTGGATTCTTATTTTCTTATTTGAACAAAGAAAGTAATATGGAAATAATTTATGAAACTGGAAAAAGTATTAGTATTTTTGAAACAGATGCACAAACACACATCTCAAGATCGAAGCGTTCACCTATACATTTTACTCCAGGATAAGTAATTTTATGTAATATAAAATTAATTATTGATAATTTTCACTAACGTCTTCGTGCTTGTATTTCTTAGGATGATTGTTACAAGCGATATTTTTTAGGGATTGTAAGTAGAAAAATCAATTGTTGTTTACCAAGAAAAAACTCGAGAAAAAGCTATTATTTACTAGCCTTTACAGTAGGGAACTCAAAGGACAAAATATAATATTTGTGGGTAAAAGAGAGACAGTCCTTGAAAAACAGAAATTATTTTCCTTGCATTAGAAAAGGCAGTAGCTTTATCTTTCCCTGTTTTATTATTACCTTTAAGGTGGGTGCATAAAAAAATAAAAAACAAAAAGAACAATCATAAAATAGGATTTACATGGAGGAAGCAACAGAAAGGTAGAAATTATTTAGCTTACTTCCCAGCCCTTTTAAGCCTCTGAATGCACTCTCTACTAAAGTGATTTGATTATTTGCTGATTGCAGATGAAATCAAAGACTTGCCTATTTAAAGAATTTGTATTCGGACAGATTTAGACTAAAAATTCGTATTATTTGTGTCTTAAAAATATATAAAAAAACATTTGACGACTCTAGTATCGTATCAAAAGTTCTGTTTTTTTGTTTTGTTTTGTTTTTTATTTACTATTAAACATGGATAGTATTCTTGATAAGTAGTTTCAGACTAAATGTTTAGATGAACTTTTTACTATGAAAAAAAGGTTTTACTAATTTAAGTGCAGTATTAAATAAGCAATAAAATCTCAGTATTTTATAGTCGAATTAGCTAGATGGAAAAGTAATTTCTAAGCTATCATTTTCTTTAAGACATGGATTTAATCAGATGACCATTACCCAGAAAATTTTTGACGGGTTCATACGTGGAACAAAATAATCGGAGAACTCTAATTTTTCTGATTAAAAGTTAAGTTTTCCTCCGTTTCAATGGCTTATGATTAAACTAGCTGTATAGCCCGGCGTTGCTCGGGTGTAATGAAAGCTTTAAAACTAATCCATGGCCCAGGAGCTCAAACTCTTTGGACGTTGGCACGAAAGACTAAAAGTTGTTTAAAGCGTAAACCGTAGACTGAAAGAAAAATGAATGGATGTATGCCAAATTTTGATTTCCTGGTATCGATATAAAATTTTCTGCACTATTGTAAGAACTGCAACCTTAAAACTTCTGAATATCGTTTCTTATGTCTTTGTCTATGAGTATATCAAATTTGATTAAAATTAGACCACTCCTTCTATAACCCGATTTTTCTGATTTTCGATTCTCGATATTTATCGGGGGTACCTCGATACAAAACCTAGCTAAGAACACTCGCAGACACTCATAGTACAACTGTGTAAATTTTCAAGAAAATCGGATCAGCCGTTTCGGAGTCTATAGGTAAGGGATACACTCATACACACACAGACACACACATACAGACAAAGTTCCATTTATAAATAAGTTTAGATTTTATATTTTCAAAATTATTTTTAAAGAGAATTTTTGATAATATTAAACAAAATAATATAATATTTAGTTTTCTCAAAAATGTTAAATTTTCGTTAAAGGACATTGTAAAACTGCAGTGCAATACCTAATTTTAAAATAAAATTAAAAACATTTAAATTACAATGCATGCACTCTCTACTAATGTGATTTTATTTTCTACTAATATTTTCTACTGATATCAAAGACTTGCCTATTCAAAGAATATATATTCAGACAGATTAAACGAAAAATTAGTATTATTTGTGTCTTAAGAGTATATAGAAAAAATTTGACGACTCTAGTATCGTATCAAAAGTTCTGTTTTGTTTTTACTTCTAAACAATAAACTATTCTTGATAAATAGTTTCAGGGTAATTGTTTAGGTGAGATCTTTGCTCTGAAAAAAGGTTTATTAAATTAGCAATAAAATCGCAGCATTTTACAGTCGAATTAGCTAGATTTAAAAGTAATTTCTAAGCTATCATTTTCTTTAAGACATGGATTTAATCATATGATCATACCCATAAAGTATTTGACGAGTTTATACGTAGAACACAAACAATAATCGGAGATCTCTAATTTTTCTGATTAAAAGTTAAGTTTTCCTACATTTTAATGGCTTATGGTTAAATATTAAATTTTCAAAATGATTTTTAAAGAGAATTTTGATAATACTAAATTAAATAATATAATATTAAATTTCCTCAGAAATGTTAAATTTTTGTAATTGTAAAACTGCAGTGCAATACCTAATTTTAAAATAAAATTAAAAGCATTTAAATTAAAATGTTATATATTAAAGTTGATGTTATTTCGTTTTTATAATCTTATAACCCCGAGCAAAGCAGAACTGTCACTGAGAAGCAGAGGGTTACATAATAGGAGAGTGAAGATAGAGGAGAACTGGTCACAGTAGGTGACGAAGGATGGGTAAGAGAAGGACGGGTACATTCGTGTAAAGAGATCTGCGTGAGAGCAAAGTGTAAAATGAAAACGAGGATGTGAATCAAGGAGGTAAGAGATGACAGTTGAAGCTACATTTAAGCTCTTGGACATTGTAACTATCAGAGAAACAAGAATATGGAATGGAGTTCCACAGGCGGAGTTCCACAGGCGGGAAAGAAGCTGAAGGACTAGAATCAATAAAACCCGGAAGTTTACACGAAAAAAGGAAAAAGTAAGATAATACCAGAAAGAATAATGAGAGTTGTGTTAAAAGTGTTTGTCTAGACATTGACAGGGAGGGTATGTAAGAAGAGAAAAAGAAAAGAGAGACGGCGAAAAGTATTCAAGACTCGATCATTGAAAATGACATTAAGATTACATATAGGTTAAGAAATAAAAATTAAGCGTGTTTCAGGAAAGTAAGTAGGGGAAAGGGAAAATAAAAAGAAGAGGAAAAGGAAAACAACGGGGTAGATAGGGAAAGACGCAAAGGAGAACTGGGGAAAAGAAGAAGGAAAAATTAAAATATCACGCCAAAGAGCCGTTGAAAAAAACGTCAGCTAAAGGTGGGTGGGAAGAAAGGGATAGATACATAAAATGGAAAAAAAAATGAGAAAGAAAAAAAGAAAATAGAGAAAAATTAACACGGTGTAATATTCGGCTTTGCCAAAAGTTTTTCAAAAACATTTTGTTTAAAATAATATTTTTTACTATTGTAGGGATAAAAGTACTTTAAATTCCATTACTGGAATAAAAAGAGAGGTTCAGAAAAAGAAAAATCGCATTAAAGGTGGTCAAAATAAGAGGATTTTAAGATAAATAATCTTTTAATTATTAAATATAATATATATATATATATATATATATATATATATATATATAGCCTGGGAACAGTACAAGCAAATATGGATTAACAGGTCACTGTTAGTAGTATGTACTTTTCTGAAGTGTTTTCGGTACTTAGTGCAGCGATATTTATTATAATAGTTTTTATTACAAACACTTATAATAAAATATTTATACATATATACATATTTGTTTGTTTGTTTTTTTGTATATATATATATATATATTTTTTAATCATATCACCCCAAGCAAGGCGGTAACGCCACTGATGCGCAGGGGGCTACGTAAGGGTAAAAAGAATGGAAAAGAGAAAGCCGGAAACCACATCCTAAACAGGAAACAAGGGATGAGCCTCTTCACCTGTTCAATAGATGTGGGTGGAGTGTGAACCGGGCGATAGTTTAGTCTATCTACTCCAATTAGTTTAGTCTATCTACTCCAATTATATATATATATATATATATATATGTGTGTGTGTGTGTGTGTGTGTGTGTGTGTGTGTGTGAATAAACAAATTGTAGTGAAAACAAGAAATAACTTTTAGATTACTTCTTCAGTAATATTCAATTTAAATATCCATCTGAATACATATAATTCTTTCCGGTGATTGTAAACATTTTTTGTGAGGTCAATAATACCTGGTCATTTTCAATAAAAGGAATTTAGATGTACTTTCCAATTAATTCAAGAAAATATTGATGTATTGACGATTTTATAATTTTGCAAGATGGTTTTGAGAACGTTATAAATTTAATTAATATGTCCACCGTTATTTGCAAACCTCTTCGTATTTATGTAAATAAGTTTCTGATGTTATGTAAATTGAGTCAGTGTGATTATGAATTGTTGAATATATTCAATACTACTTTTTCTATCATAGAAACTGTGTTATATAATTATACTTTACTATTTGATGTTTTGCATGTTTATTTCATGTATTTCTATTGCGTTTTGCAGGTTATGCCGGGAAGTAACTGTCTGTTAACACGAAATTTATACTGGAAGGAAAAATATCGCCTTATATGAAAACTCTTTCTCCTTAATTCTAATTCTCACTCTCTCTAGCGTGAAGACTTCGGCTATATGCGTGACTCTTCAGAAATGAATTGAGTTCTTTCGGTGACTGGCGTGTGTATACACTGCTTCTATACAATACGTTAAAATTTCCCTTCCCTGATTCCAGGCGCCTATGGCTTAGGGAGTAGCGACTCCGACTGACACCAAATCAGTCGAGTTTCTGATCCCGGCCAGAAGCAAGTAGATGTGTCTAGCCACACTGATGAGCTATGATTCAGCGAAACAGGCATGTATGTGAATGACGAAGATATATATATATATATGTCCTATCATCCTCATTTATTTTGTGACTATATACTTTTTACATTTTTACATAATTCTGTGATTAATACATACATCCTGTCTGTGTCCCCTTTCCCCGCCTGTCTAATGCAAACATATTTTTACGTACATATATACTTTCACATAAGATTTCGTTTTGTGTACACTACAGGCCATAATTATTAGGCCACGCAAGTGTTAAAAAAATGATGTAATTCATACTATTCTTTAATATTAATTGCCAAGTGAAGAATTGTAAATGAAAATAGAATAGTTCTTTTTTTTAATCCTGCACAATAACATGTGCATCAAATTAATTATAAATATTTTGTAATTACCTATACTGCAGTTTCATCAATGAAAGAATGAAGAACATTCCAACGACTTCATATTTGCTTCCCTGCCTTGGAAAATTTTGCCAAGTAATAATAACAAAAGAACCATTCTATTTTCATTTGGTAGTAAATAATAAAAATAGTACGAAATACGTCATTTCTTTAAAAACAAACTGGGGTGTCCTAATTCTTTTGTCTGCATTATTTTTATGTGTGATCTGAGCAACTTATTCTCAATTTATTTCCAGTTTAAATGCTACAATCTTCACACACTCTGTTAAATAAGTTTTTAAATTTTCTTATTGAATTAAATTATTTTTCAACAGTTTGAAAGAGATGATGTAAAAAAATTTATAAATCCCGATTTATGAGTGTCTAATGCTCCGGATAATATCTATCGAGCTCTCTATTTTTATCTTATTAATAATTTATATAAATTGGATAAATCTTTTGGAATGTCCTCTCCGTTTTTACGTATCCGCTATTCTATCTCTCTCTCATATATATATATATATATATATATATATATATATATATATATATATATTAAGACCTTGGATAAGTTTTCGCTGGTTTTTCATGAAAAGTAATGTTTTAATTACAAGAAATAATAAGAAATATGTCATTTAAATGATTGTCCATCGCTAGCCACTATATTTTCCCATCTTCTGGCAACATTTGAATTCTACGTGGCAAAAACGACAAATAATTTAAGATCAACCACGAGTCGAATCTTTTTTCAACATTTTCATAAGAATGAAAGTGCTGCTCTACCAGGCCATATGCTATCGATAAAAAAACAAAAACGATAATCGGACAGTCCATATCTGATGAAAACGGCGGGTAGGTATGACTTCCTATTTAAGCGTTCCCAAGTAAGATTTCACCTGTTTTACAACATGTGGTCTAGCGTTGTCATGTTGAAAAATCACTTTGTTGTGTCTCTGCTTGTATAACGGCAAGATCTTGCTCAATGCTCGGCTCAAACGCATCAATGCTAGTCGATAGCCATCTCATATGATCGTTTTGGTCGATCGGAGCAGCTTCGAACCATGAATAATCGGCTTTGAAATCTTTCCGAAACTGTTTTGTGATTTAATCTTAATGATTCTGAAATTTCAGGTTGCGCCTGACTGTAGTCTTCCTAAAGTCATGTCTCGAATTATTTGTCTTCTAACTTTTACGGTTTACCTTCACCAACAAAATCATTATTTTTGAAACGTCTAAACCAATCTCTGCATGTTGTTTCCGACAGAGCATTGTCTGTGTGTTTCAGCCGCAGATTTCATTTGAATAAAACCGTGAAGTACAATTTTCCGCAAATACACTTTTTTGGTACAAAATCCAACATATTTAACGCTATGAAAAACAAAGTTGTTTGGACTTCGACGAAAGGACATACGCGGAATTTCAAGCTTGCTTATAGTACTTCATTATAAGTACATTATCATCTCTAAACTCTACACACGCATTTCTGGGTAAGCCGTCTGCAGGAAAACAACGAGAACTTATTCAAGTTTCTACTATATTAAATTAAAGCCAAAATACGACGTTTAGCATGGCTTATAGATAGAGTGACCAGTTTAAAAAAATCCCCTTAAAAAAAAAATCAGTTAAACGAAAAATTACATTACAGTCAAACGTGAGAACATAACAACACCGGAATAATATCATCTTTTAATATGGCCTACGAAGTGACTGAAAGCTCTTAGAAAGTAACAAATTATAACACATTTTTACATTCCGTATCTCAAGTAAAAGGAAACATGTAAAACTACTAGAAAAAGTAAATAAAAAATGAATAAATTCTTCCTTGTCGGTTTTTTTAACGATAAATGTTTAAATGAAAGATTGCTACCCAAACCCACCTATATATATATATATATATATATATATATATATATATATATATATATATTGAGCATTCTTACCATTAAGATAAACATTGAACATGGATAAACTACATACCGCCTGATGAGACACTGAAGTTTCAATGTCTAAACAAATGTATCTTTGTAGTGGATATATATAAAAAAATTATGTACATGTTCTAAAATATAATTTAGAATATATATATATATATATATATATATATATATATATATATATATATATATATAAACTGGAGGTCAATATAAGTGTATAATTTATCGCTCTAAACGTTATTTTTAATCATTACTTTTTACTCTCTCTATATTGTTATCTGCATATTCATTCATTAATATATTCAATTATTTTCGTCTACAGGTCTGAATATCTGAGAAATCTATTTAATGAAAAATATGCTCCCTTCAGTTGCTTTCGTCGGAACCGTTGTTAGATCCAACGCGTTCTAGACCGACTGAGCTACGAAAAACATTGCCGATCAGTTAAGGCTGACCAGTAGCGGAGAGCGCATATATTTCATTATGAAAATAATATTACTAGCATTAAAGAACTCTTTGTGATATTTAATTATAATTGAAGCATGTGCCCCTATTCCGGGCTGAGGGACTGTCGTTAGATTCAAGGTGATCTATGCTGACTGATCTATGAAAACTTAGTAAATCATGCAAGTCTAACTAGTGCCAAAGAGTGATAATTTTCCTTTATGAAAATAGTATTACTAACATTAATACTAATTATTATATTTAATTATCATTCGAACCTTCATCCCTACTGGGCGGACGGAACCCTCATCAGACCTGACTGAGCTACAAACAGATTTTAGCAATCAGGCAAGCCTGAATAGCCTATCTGCTCAGTCTCGTATGCAAATGTATCAAAGTAGTTTTCGAAAGAAGCGATACATTTGTCATAAAATTTGTCAATGAAATCCATTTCTTCTTCTTAATTATATATATATATATATATATATATATATATATATATATAATAGCTCAATATTTAAACCTCTAGTATATATATATATATATATATATATATATATATATCGAGTGAGCAGATAATTTTCTTAACATATACTGTTAAATATAAAAGACAATGAATGTCTATTATCTTTAATCATGAGCCGTTCTAAACATCGTATTTTGACTGAAATTATTTTAAACATCGCATTTTGGCTTTAATTTCAGGTGAAAATGAAAACAAAAATTCTCCAACATTTGGATAATTTTTATTGTTGGAGAATTTTTGTCTTTATTTTCACCTGAAATTAAAGCCAATATGTCATGTTTAAAATGGCTCATGATTAAACATAACAGACATTCATTGCCTTTTATATATATATATATATATATATATACTAGAAGTCTAAATATTGAGCTAATTGTATCAATTTAATATATAAATATGTAATACCTTATTTAGTTTTATTACTTCCTAATAAATGTAAATCTTGAAACTATTTTATCAGTCGATGCATAGATTTTAGCTTCTTCTTCTTCTTCTTCTATGTGCCCTGTCCCTTCAGGACGTAGGCGATCATGGATCTCCACGTCTCCCTATCCCTTGTGGCTCTTAGTATGTTTGCTCCTGTTGCTCCTGGCAACCCCCGTTCCGTCATCCACCTGATCAGACTCTGCAGATATGTTATCCGCTGCCTTCCTCTGTCTCTCCCTCCTTCTATCTCACCAGTCAGTATCGGGTTCTCCAAGCTCTCCTTCCTCATTGCATGTCCCAGGAACTTCAGTTGTCTCTTCCTGATGCTCAGCATCAATTTCCTTTTTGTTGCCATTCTTTCTAACACTTCGTCGTTGCTTGTATGCTCAGTCCACGATATCCGTAGCATCCTTCTGTAGAACCACATTTCGGCCGCTTCCAGTTTTTTCCTCATTTTCGATGATATTGTCCAGCATTCACAGCCGTACTGAAGAACTGACATCACGTAGCAGTCTAGCACTCTTTTCTTCGTTTCTATTGAGATCTTCATGTGTGTTAGTATTTTGCTCATCTTCTGGAACGCGTCCTTTGCCATGCCAATTCGCCTTCGGATCTCCGTGTCGCACTTTCCATCTTCTGTTAGAACACTTCCTAGGTACTTAAATTCTTGGACTTGTTTGATTCTGTTATCCCCCACCTGTATTTGGCATTTTGGGTTGTATCTTTTGCTGATGACCATGCACTCAGTTTTCTTAAAGTTTATTTGTAGTCCCTTCTTGTCACTCTCCACTGCTACTTTCTGTATGAGATCTTGCAGTTTCCTTTCCGTGTCCGCAATCAGTACTGTATCGTCCGCGTATCTTATGTTGTTCAGGTTGTGGCCTCCAATAATAAATCCTGGTGTGTCATCTAGGGTCCTCAAAATATTCTCGCTGTTAAAGTAATCAGCCAGCCCTCAAATTACCATCAATATAGATTAGGTATTTTACTTCATAATGTTTAATTTTGACATTATTATTATTATTATTACTACTACTACTAGTAATGTTTAATTTTGACATTATTATTACTACTACAACTACTACTACTACTAGTAATGTTTAATTTTGACATTATTATTATTACTACTACTACTAGAACTATTACTACTACTAGGATGTGTGTTGTGGTGCAGTGGATATCGGCACGGAACGAGAAATCGGTGGAGCCGAGTTCGATTTCCAGCCAAATTCATTGCATTCACTTACGCGCAATTACCTTTGGGAAAGGTATTAATCCGTCTATTCCTTCCAGTTATGGGTTAAATAACAGGACAGATTGGGTTCTATAGCCTTGGTCGGCAACCAGTCTACCGCAGAAAGCAATGGCAACCTACTGCGGGATAATCTTCTGCCCAGTCAGTCATGTCTCTCTCGAGACATGATCGCCCAAGCGTGTATCACGTATGGCACTTAACTGACTGACTACTAGAACACTTCATCGCGGTAAAGGAAATAAAAAGTTAAGTTCTAAATTCCAGTAACATGAAGAAGCCTAGAGCGTACAACAGCTGAAACGTCGTGAATATCGAAATAAAAATGAGGAAAGTAACCCAGACGATATAAATAATGTAAATATATACAATATCTCATGTCAGAAACATAAACAAATATAACTGAAGTCTTTGATGAAATGTTTTCTCTGGTTTGTAGGTAGAAGAGTAAAAAGTAAGAAAGTATTATGAGGACAAGTAGGATAATTATTTTTACAGTGATAGTCCCCTTGCACTATACAAAGAGTATAAGACTATACCAAAGAGCTTCTCAAAGCAGTGTTTTACAAAATAAGAGGTACAGTTTTTACGGATGTGTGAGATAGATAAACGTTAAACCGAGACTTGAAAATATTAAGATTGTAATGATCATGAAAACACTCTCTTGGGAATGACTCACACGGGAATATTTTCTTGATCACTACAATGATAACCTTAACCACAATGCATCTTTTCACGGTAAGAAGTTGCTCTAGTGGAATTTACATTTCACCAATGGAATACAAATGTGATAAGGGTTTAGTGTGCCTAGCATGGTGGGTCTTATCCGTGAATATTAAAAGCAGTAAAACTTAGTTCGTCAGCTCACTTTCCATGTTTCATGAAGATAGAACAGTGAGAGGCTGGCGACCCACAAGGACGCGGATACGCTTTTGAACTCTATCGAGAGTGGAAAGTAAAAGTGTTCATATATGCCAACTATAAACCATATCAAGCCTAATGTGATCTGGCTCTTCTGAAGATAATGAATACTACGTGTAGTTATACCTACTGTAGTGGTACAGGTAACTGACCATTTTTCTCATCATCTTTAGCAATAGATTGTTTATACATGCTCCACTTGATTTCTGGGTTAAGTCACAGTAATCGTTCAATTCACGGGTCAGCCTGAGGGAAAAGTTTTGGTGATAGTTCAGATCCTGAAAATGGCATGTATCTTTTATACCATTAATGTTGCTAACTATTCCTTTATTCAAATTCGGTTTGAAATCGGTGTTTAAAAATATTATACTCTAAAATATGGTAATTCTCATAAAACTGCGTGTCATTTCTAACTCAAGAATTTTTAAAATTTCTAAGGAATACGAAATAGCTTGTTAAAAACAGAATGCAATAGTGAAACCTCCAGTACAGTATAGACTTTTCTTTATTCATAGTGTTGTAATTTATTCTAAAAAATAAACAAAGTATGCTCGTAAATATCAAGAACAAAATTTCGATATACGTTGGGATCTTCACGCCAGACCGATATTAGAAAAAGTCATCGATTCAAATAATTGCCTTTGTTAAAATTAGACGTTGAAATTTACGAACGAAACACTAACGATTGAGGTTTAAGGTTAAATTGTGCTAATATGAAATAATGCCTGTATATAAAAGTAGAGAAACATCAGTTTAACTTTAATTTTACATGTAGAAAATTTACAAAATAAAACAGTATAACAAAGAAAATTCAAGTAAACTAAGGAATTCTTTTACAGTTTCCTATTTTGTACAAAGCATAAATACTGCAAGAACTGATCCTGTGAAAAAGATGAACTTCGATAGACATTGTGAACAATATTTCGAGATTTCCCTCAGCGGCAAAATAAAAATTTGGAATTAATTTCTTTTTAAGGATTTCAGTTTTAGTGAATTTTAGGGTGGGCAATACGTTTATTTTTTATTTTTATTTTGTTTTTAGGGTGGGAGATCATTTTTTTTAGGGTGAGAAATCAGAGTGTGTTTAGGATGGAAATTCAGGGGATTTTGAGGAGTGGGAAATCAGGGGTTATTTTTAGGGTGAGACATCAGCGGGTTATTTTTGGGTTGGAAATTAGGGGTATTTTTAAGGTGAGAAATTAGGGTTTTAAAAATCAGTATTCATAGAATTAGTAATCACCAGTGATTTTATCGTGACATTATCTGCATATAGATTACTAACCAAGAATAAATCACTTCTACCTGGACTTGTTTCGGACTTGTGACTCAGTATCAAAATAGCCCTGGTTATGACGATAAACTACATCCGGCAGCCAGGCCATTGATCAAGAGATTGCAGATTTTGAGGATCGTAGAACTACCTCTTAATTTCAGCTGTATTCACGTTCAACCTAACTCGTGAGGTAGCACATTTTAGGGTCTCAGCTATAGGCAAATATTAAACCCCCAAACAAAACATTATGAAAGTACAAAATAGATTTTTATAGTGAAAATATCAGCAATATATTCATCATAAACAAGTTACCGCTAATACATATTTATAGAAAATTATTAAATTCCGTAATGCATTTTAATGCATTAAGGGCGGTCTTCAGTGATGCTCTGTTCTCATTGCTGATTTCAGGTTTTGCATCAGATCGCCTTAAACAGCAACCCCTATCCGATTTCCGACGAGTAAGTCCGCCTCCTTGATAGGGTTGTTGCAAAAAAAAAAAAAATTGTTCTTCCTCACTTTGATTTTCAATTACTCGTCTCACTTCTTCCGCTTTGAGAGTACAACGACCTAAGTCTGACCTTCTGCAAGGCATTATCAATATGAATTGAAGTTGATCTTTTGCACTGAGTTTAGGAATCTAAAAAATGTTGGCCAAAATCGCCATTTCAAAATTTTAAGTCCCTTTCTCTTGATTTTTGACTCGATAGAAAGAACAAAAGGATTTTGTATTTTTCCGCTTATTTTGAAAAAGATGTATTTCTGAAAAAAGCCAAAACAACAAGAAAGGGGACTTAACCCTTGATGTTTACTAAAAACGAAAAAAAGATGATGGATTGATTTTACTATGAACGTATATGACAAAGTGAGCACTCCAAGAAAAATGATAAATTAATAAATTTTTCGTAATTTTTGTTTTACATGAAAGTTTAGTGTCTTATCAATAATTCGTTGAAAAAAAATGAAAAGAAAACTTTTTAAAGAGAGTCTGTCGTTTAGGCCTGACAAATAAGAAATATAAAATGGTTAAAAATATTAAAAAAACAAATTTATTTACTAAACCAACAAAACAAATGGGGTATCAATGATAACTTGTTAAAAACAAATGAATAGAAAACTTTATTTTTTTTAAAAGTTGAGTGATTTTAGTTGTTTATTTACTAAACCAATAAAATAAATGGGATATCGATAATAATTCATTGAAAGAAAATGAATAGAAAACAAAATTTTTTTAATGGAGGAAGTGATTTCTCTTGTTTACACTCACCAAAATAGAAATAATAATAAAAAAAGAAAAGAAGAAATTTACTTACTAAAACAATTGGAGTAGATGGACTTAGCTGTCGCCCGGTTCGCACTCCACCCACGTCTATTGAACAGGTGAAGAGGCTCATCCCTTGTTCCCTGCTTGGGATGTGGTTTCCGGCTTTCTCTTTTCCAAATCTTTTCACTTTTTTCTTTATTTTTTTTTCAATTGGAGTAGATAGACTGAACTATTGCCCGGTTCACACTCCACCCACATCTATTGAACAGGTGAAGAGGCTCATCCCTTGTTTCCTGTTTAGGATGTGGTTCCCGGCTTTCTTTTTTTCCTATCATTCTATTCTTAAGTAGCCCCCTGCGCATCAGTGGCGTCACCGCCTTGCTTGGGGTGATATGATTAAAAAAAAAAAAAATGGAAAGCCAAAATTGCTATTTGTCAGGCTGATCTTTTTTATACACGCCCCTCAGCACCAGCCAACGAGAAAAAGATTTTTACACTCCCCACCGATATACTGGTATCTTTTTACTTCATCTATTTTCAATTCGAGTTACTTCCTCTCGATTCCAAAATCGATAATATGCACATATTAAAGATTTGTGGGGACATCACCCCAAATCGTTGAAAATACCACCAAACAACCAATATAAACACTTTCATGACTTTATTTCTCATAATATCTTATATTTTCTTAAATTAAACTGTATTCCAAGATATAAATTCAACAAAACCACAACATAATCAACACCTCTAATAATTATGTCTAAAAGAATATGTATAAGCTGAGTATTGTGTGTCATGTACTTAATTGTGAAAGTATAATAACAACTTATAAAATCATTACTTGCAAGCTCCCAAAGAAATCAAATTTCGGCATTTAAATATGCCGTTAAATGATATGTTGTTAAACAAACAAATCAAATCAACGTATCAAGAAGTTGGCTTTCTACATGACATAAAAAATGGTTACGAAGAAATGTCCCTTTAATACTAGAAAGAGCAATAACCGCTACCGGGTATGAGAAAAATATTTACCTGAAAAATTGTTGTAAGAGACAAATTTTACAGATTTCAACGGACACTAGTACTGACTATTTGGTGATATAATGCCAAATGTTTCATTATGAGTAAACGGTTAATATCAAAATTACAATCAGCGCAACCGTCAATGGATACTGAACAGTTTTGTTTCGTCTACACTCACATACAAACAAGGCAGGTGATTACCCATGATATCGTTTTCAGACACGTCACAACGATACTGCACGCTGGAATGTTTTTTCCAGAATGATATTTCCAAGAAGTTCACGTTTTGCCGAGTCTCTGAGGGACTGATTCGATCAAGGTCTGATTGATAACGCTTGGAAATTTCGACCAAATGATACTCATATCAAATAACGTCTGGCCATAAAATTACAGAAACGTAAATTCGCCTGTTTTACTTAGCGCCCACGTAAAAGGACTTCACTCGCTGACTTAATAATAATTATACCAATGATATCAATAATATCATGTCATTTCAAATGAAAATTTCATTGGTGTTCTTACAATGTACACGCACTGTATACATAATTTTGTAAATTACTCTCATAATCTGTTTCATTGCACATTTTAATTATACTCGTGCAATCTTTGATAAGCACTAAGCTGTTGTAAATTTAAAGTAAAAATTAATCCATTTTAGTCTTCGAATTGTGTGAGATTATAAAACCTATAGAAAATCTCATTATAGATATCCCATTCCAATTATGGTTTGCAAACTACTAATTTTCCCTGTTCATTTTTGTGAACTGCACGTATATAATTTAGGAATACGCTGAAATTTATATCGACATGTATAAACAAACACAAACTAATACATAAGAAGATAGAGCGGCAGTTGCACCCACATACCCACATGCATACACAGCTATATATATATATATATATATATATATATATATATATACACGTGTGTGTGTGTGCGTGTGTAATTGAATTAATGATCACTTCTCTTTTAAAATACGATATCGCCTTCTTTCAGTAAAGAAAAACACGTTCATTTATTACGACGTCCAGCGATGGTATTAAAAGCAATGATGTTTTGACTAAATTCAACATAAAGACACTCTAATGAAAATCTAACTTAGGTGGGCAAGACATCTTTCTCGTGTAAGCGATTGCAGACTTCCAAAAGAACTTCCCTTTGACCAGCTTCTATAAAGCAAGTCAGATGGTAGACTACTCGTGCCTAACGAAGACAAACTGAAGCGAAGCATCATCCCTTCTTCTTCCTCGGAAAACATGGCATCAGAGTGAAAGAGGTATCGCATGTCCTACTTCTTTATACAACGGATTCGGCTGGACTGGGCTGGCTTGATCATTGAGATCTACTACGGGTAAATATTAATGAAAGTTTGTTACATGATGAACGTCTTAATTATAGCTTAACCTGCCACCATGGTTTTGTCGTACATGTCCAGTCGCGTAAACATGTAGCAAATGTTCCTGAACCACTCGAGCGGAATAGCTCACCCACATGTTCCATCTATATTGTTTCAAAACACCTGCAGGTTTCGGGAGACGCATATGTGGGCACAGAATTTGAACAGTTCTTTAGATTACTTAGATTGCAAATCTTGGTCAATTTTCTGGATTATTCGTAATATATATATATAATATATATATATAATATATATATATAATATATTCTCTCTGTAATTCTTAATCAAATTACATTCAATATATATAGCGCCAAAATGATCATAATTGTCTAGATGATACGCTTGTTGATATTTGTCTAACATGACAATAAGACATATAATATTCGACTAATGAAGAGTTTAGATTTCATTTTAAGAAAAATCGAGTTATTTTTTCATTTTCTCTAAAATTTCATGCCAATTTAAATTCAGATTTTTTTTTGTCTTTCTTAATTATTATTTTAGTTCATTATTATGAGCGAAAATCATGTGAAGATTTCGTAATTTTTGTCAGTTTTTTCTAACACCATTATTACAATTGTTATGTAGTGTCGGGTCATTGGTAGAGGATATGCCCTTATCTCACACGCAAGGATTTGATGGCCGTAGTTTCTGTCGCAAGTAAATTACCACGAAATGGAGTTGGTCGTCGCACGCACAAATGTATTTGATTTCAAACTGATCATTCTTTGCCAGCCAAGTATAATTCGAATCTGACCTGCTGCTAATATCTGAGTGGAGAGAAGGGCCCATACGTTCCCGAGATTTTCTATAGGCCAGCCTGCCTTACTATGAACCCCTAGTTGTGGAAAAAGATGAGTTCGCACATTTGAAATCTTTTTTGCTTTTAAACGAACGTATCGGTTGGAATTTGAATTACACGCACCAAACTCAATTTCCGCCATTAGCCGAGTACTAAAATCAAACAGGTACACATATTTGAATAACTGGAAAGTGTGTTAGCAGAGGACGGAAAACCCCAAAGTGAGATACGAAGACATATTGGAATGTCCAAGGACGTATTCCAAAAGAGAAGCAGAGTATTAAGTGACAAGAACAGTTGTTTTTATTTTTATTTTTTTTTTTGTAAAAATGATAAGAGCATTAATCTCTTGCATGTTATATGTCATCCTGTATGACAAGAAATCCTGGACAAACTACCCAAAGATAGAGAAGAGGCCCTAGAAATGTGGTTCTACGGAAAAATAATGAGGATACGATGGGTAGAACATGTGAGCAACGACGGTATTAGATAGAATAAAATGTGTGGTGCGGATGTGCGTTGTGGTGCAGTGGGTATCGGCTCGGAACTAGAAATCGGGGAGCCGAGTTCGATTTCCAGTTGAAATCACTTACTCCCAAATACCCTTGGGAAAGGTATTAATCCGTCTCTGCCCTCCAGTTATGGGTTAAATAACAGGACAGATTGGGTTCTATAGCCTTGGCTGGCAACCAGACTACCGCAGAAAGCAACGGCAACCTACTGCGGGATAATATTCTTCCCAGTCAGTCATGTCTCGAAACATGATCGCCCAAGTGTGCATCATGTATGGCACTTAACTGCCTGACAGACAAAAAAAATTAAACGACGAAGAGGTAGTTGAAATTTATGGTACACGTAATGAGGATGGAGGGCTTGAAAAATCTGATACTCACAGGACGGATAAAGAGAAAGAGAGACAGAGGAAAGCAGCCCGTGAAATACTTAATTAGCTTGAACGTATGGATGGCAGTAGACAGATTGGGAGAAATAACAGAAAGTCACAAAATATTTAGCAGCAAAATAAAAAAAAAAAGATGTGGGTGGCTATGATATCGTAAGTCCTGAAGAGACACGTCCCAAAAGAAGAACCTTTTTATTGACACTTTAGTTTTGAAAGAGTGACCGACCGGGAAACTTAGGTAATTACTTACAGCATATTAGTGTGGAATTCTGTTAAGGTAAAGCGAATTATGTAGCAATTGTCTGTGAAACTCATTTGCTGGTCAGCGTTGCCAATTTACCGCACAAAAGATTTGAATCTGTCGATATAATCAAAACTGCACACAACCTACTGATGTTTAATAACCTTGATAACTAAATAGTGCACGTGACAAGACGCCTATGGACATTTATCAGCAGCTTACCATATTGCAAATCCATTAGTATAGAGCATCCAATGACCGTGGAACTTACCAAGCAACTAATAAGGCGATATTGTCATAAGGCTGAAAAAAATTGTGTTGTGGATTTATCGTTATATAGCATTTGGAAAGTGCTTTTATTTTTATTTTCTTTCAAAATGAGCAATTTCCTATGATGTGACAGTAGTCTTATCGATGTGCATTCATTTCTATCCGTATGATAGTGATGTGTTTCCATTATATTGTTACGTATATGTGTTTCAGTATACGAATCAGTCCTATTGAGCAGTTAAGAATTTATTAACAATATGTAGTAATCAAATGAAACCATTACTTGTGGAGAATTAAAATCTTCGATTCTGTGCATGGAAGAACATGGAAAAGATACATCTGTCTTAACTGTAATATAATAATCTGGCCCCACCCAAGAAGGCTGAGGAAGCGTGGGTGTTTTCGGTCATTGGAAGCAGCGGATGTCGTTTTGACCCTATTTCCGGCAGAGCGGAAATAGCTCAGAGCAAACAGACAGGTGACTATGAGAATTACGTAGGCGTCGAGTAGGCGTCGCGATCGAAACGATTCCCGGTTTTGGAAGATATATAAAGACTGCGAAAAACACGGATTCGAGAGTCAGTCTTGTCAGTCTCGTCAGAAGTCAGAGAAGTCGAAGAAGTCAGTCTCGACAGACGAGTCAGTCAGAAGTCGAAGAAGCTAAAGAAGTCGAAGAAGAAGCTAGAAGAGCTAAGCAGAGAGGCTACACTCCCGTCGAACCCCCATTAGAAGCGCGCTCTCAATTCTCTGCCCTGTGCCACACGGTCCAACGTTCATCAATAAAAATATAAGTCATATATTTTTATATACACCCGTGTTTGTTATTTGTCGATATATAACATTAACAATGCTATGCAAAAAATACAAAATATTTGGTTAGATCCATAGACGGAGACACTAATATTTTCCGCGTCAAACAAGCAGTCCCCCAGGATAATTTTGGTGATTTTCTTTCAAAAAATAATATGATAGTAGTCAAATCAGACTTCATCTGATATATAAAGCTAATTGTTTAATATCCGCTTAAAATTCTGAAGGTTAACTGCCAGGATTCATCATTAACGGCCAATATCTGAACAATATAAGATACGCGGATGATACAGTGCTGATATTAGACGCGGAAAAGAAATTACAAAACCTCCAATAGACGTTGGTTAAAGAAAGCGAAAAGAGAGGAACAAACATTAATTACAACAGAACTGACTGCATGGTCATCACCAAAAAGAGAAACCCAAAATGCCAACTACAAGCCAAGGATACTGAAATCAACCATGTAAAGAAATTTAAATGCTTGGGAAGTGTTCTGACGGAGAACGGAAAGTATGACACCAGATTCGAAGGCGCATTGGTTTGGATAAGGATGAATTTCAAAAGCTAGGTCGTGTATTGAAAGACAGAAAAAAATCATTGGAAACCAAGAAGAGAGTTTTTGGCTTGTTACATGATGTCTGTTCTTCAATATGGCACAGAATACAGGAAATCTCATCAAAAATGAAGAATAAACTTGAAGAAAACGAAATGTTTTTTCTACCGGAGGATGATGAGAATACCATGTGCTGAACGTCTGAGCAACGGTGAGAATGTGGAGAGAATGGAAACGAAATGTTAACTTACACTTAACGTCAGGAAAAGAGTGCTGAAGATTCTGGGAGACGTATTGTGGAAAGAGGACTTGGAGAATCTGATACTCACAGGACAGAGAGGAAAATAGACAGGGTAAAGCAATGTGTGACATATTTGATGAATGAATGGCAGACTAGGTATTGAAAGGGGTAACAAGAGAAAATGTATTGAGAGCTACATGGGAAAGGTCATGATCACCTCCGTCCTGAAGGGACACGGCACATAAAACAAGACAACATATTTAATGGATGTTTAGTATATATATAAAGCAGCATATATAATGCAAACTATACATTTTTGTTTCTTAATGGCAATAATTTGGAACTTTCGACTAGAAATCAAAATTTAAAAAATAACTGTTAAAAATAATTTCCACTTTTCTCTGTTTTTATAGTTTTAAATCAGCGATTGATTGATTTGTAGCTTTTATAATTGTATTAACATTTCGCAAAGCCATCTTCTGCACTCGAACGAGTAACCATAAAAGTATTTACATAATATGTCTGGTTTGAAGCTACATATGCAATGTATGAAGAGATATAATAATTTATTTCTATGTAACATGTCCCTTCAAGACGTAAGGGATCACGGCTCTCCACAAATCCTTATCCATTTTAGCTCTTAGCAACCTTTGTCTTTTGGCCAAGTCTCCCGTTCCCAGTTATGCCATGAATTCACAGAAGCTAGTTAGGTAGATGGCCTTCTGCATTTCCTTATTTCTTTCGCTCTTGATATATTCTGTGAGTGTCAAAATCTCGAAGCGCTCTTTTATTATTAACGTGTCGAAGAAATTTCAGCTGTTTTTTATATTGAATATAAACGTTATTTTTGTGACCATAAATTTCTTTCTATTTTTTTCGTTGTTTCTTTACTCCATCCATACAATTTTCAGTATCCTTTTTTTAGGAACACATTCCTTTGCTTCCAATTTCCTCTTCATTTGAAGTGAGATTGTTCAGCAATTACTGCTATAAAAACGACTGATATCATATAGCAATCTAATACTTTTTCTTTGTTTCTATCGAATATTCTCCATTTCTAAAGGCTTACGGCCTATCACGTTGAATACACCGGTTCACCGAAGTTAAGCAACGTTGAGCCTTGTCAGTACTTAGATGGGTGACCGCTTGGGAATATCAGGTGCTGTAAGCGTATAGTGACGGATGTGCGTTGTGGTGCAGTGGATATCGGCTCGGAAAGAGAAATCGGTGAGCCGAGTTCGAATTCCAGTTGAATACCCTGCATTCACTTAAGCACTGGTACCCTTGGGAAAGGTATTAATCCGTCCATTCCCTCCAGTTATGGGTTAAATAACAAGGGTAGTACTTGGGGACCCTGCTCTTAAAAACAAATCCCAATGAATCGTAAAAAGAAAAACGTTGTAAAAATAAAATAACCTTACCCAAAAATGACTGGTTATGACCTTAAAATGATCCCATAAGGATTGATAGGTTGTTAAGCCTCAAAAACAAACAAACATTCATTTCTAAGTATTTGGTTCAGCTTTTGGAATGCAGTTTTCGTTAATCAAATGCTCCTTTACTATTTCGCATTTAACACGATAAAAACCTTTCCAGATATTTAAACATCTTTATTTATTTGATTGTAACATCTCTGTTTCAACGTCAGCGATACTGATGTTATTTTCATAATCTATTTTGAAAATCTAACAAATGTAATCTCTAACTGATGATGTATATGAAATATAAAACTACCAAACCTCATTCTTTGGACAGCAATACTAAAGGGGGACATTTTTTTCCATTAGCTTGGTCTTGTTTGTTTCTGCTTTATAGCCAGCAGATGGTTCTATTTGAAGACTGTTCTTCTAAGCTGAAACCACTTCGACAAGAAGAAGAACGGGGAAGTAAATGAGAGAATGAGGGTTCTTGGAGACTAAGCTAAAACAAACAAGACGTTCATTATTTCCGTGTTCTGATCAATATTTACAGTCATTTTTTTAGATCGATCAGTCAGTTTTGGCCAAACTTGGATAGGAGACAGATTCGTCCATTACGTGGTTCTGATGCTATCCATTCGTATTGCCAGCTACACCTTGCATGTTGAGAGAGACGAGAAGACGGTAAGAGGAGGAGATTACCTCTAAGATCGACCGAGTAGAAGTTGTCTCAAGGGTCAACTACCTTTCTACTTTCTATGTGCAAATCATTACTGAAACATCAAAAACGTTATGATGGGGGGGATTGCAAGTAAAACAATCTGGAAAATTAACTTAGTGTTTAGAAAAAATGAAATTAACTGTTTTAAAATTCAGCATAAGAATTGGTTTCCTTACGTTAAAAAAAAGAAGCAGGTACACTACCGGCCATAATTATTATGCCACCCCAGTGTATTAAAAATTTATGGATTTCATACAATTTATTAGTATTTATTGCCAAGTGAATAATTGTAAATGAAAATAGAATGATTCTTTTGTTAATATTGCACAATAACATGTGCATCAAATGAATTTATAAATATTTAATAATTAACTATATTACAGTTTCATTAATGAAAGAATGAAGAAAATTTAGGATGATTTGGACAAGTTCATCTTTGCTTCCTTGCCTTGTAAAATTTTGCAAAGTAATAATAACAAAAGAACCATTAGGTTTTCATTTAGAATTATCCACTTGGCAATAAATACTAAAAATAGTATGAAATACATCATTTCTTTTTAAAAACTGGGGTTGCCTAATAATTATGGCCGGTAGTGTATGATTCCATTCAGAGATTAAAATTTTCTTTAGTAAGACATCTTAGTTAAAGTCGAATGTTAACAATTTCACTGTTTAATCAAGTAACATATACAATGGTAACAACTTGATCACGCATACCAACTGAAATTAAATTTTACATTAAACTTAACTAACCCGTCAGTGCTTACAGTTCAACTTATATAGAGGTGTTGCCTAAAATCAAAAATCCTCCAGCAATAAAATGGCCATTAGTCAGTGAGTTTAGAGATAAAGAAGTACAACATTGAAAAATTTTTATGCTGTGTATGAGTTTAAATTGTTATTGAATATATGATTAAAAAACTCTCTGTTTTGATTTCAGCTAGTAAAACAATTATGAAAAAAGGCCCACTTCAATTGTTAGTCAATTCTTCGATATATAAAGTTTCACAGAAACACTTACGTTGACCAGCTATGTTAAAAAACGATTCGTCCCTAATAACATTCCCACCTGTGATAGACCGTGATGAGTGGCCTACACGCTATATATATCTTGTAATTTTATGGGATATTTTTGTATGAAATCCTTCATATAACGTTTTTTGAGCGCATGAATAGCACTATACATTCCGATCAACTATAGACGGGTTTTGCATTGCGTTCTTATAGAAATATATTAGAATGGTTAGCGAAATAAAAAGTATTAGAAAAAATCACACCTGTTTCGAAAAAAAATGCCAATTTTGTTTTTCTATAAACGTTGATAAATTTAGATTAAAAATGCAGTTTTTGTAAGTTTGCCTTTAATAAAAGATAAGCGCAAGGAAACAAAACGGTTAATTCACACAATTACTGCTCCTCATTGTAAAAGCTGACTGCAATAGTCAGTTAAGTGCCATACGTGATACATGCTTGGGCGATCATGTCTCTTTCGAGACATGACTGACTGGGCAGAAGATTATCCCACAGTAGGTTGCCATTGCTTTCTGCGGTAGACTGGTTGCCGACCAAGGCTATAGAAGCCAGTCTGTCCTGCTATTTAACCCATAACTGGAAGGAATAGACGGATTAATACCTTTCAAAAGGGTATTGGCACGTAAGTGAATACAATGGATTCAACTGGAATTCGAACTCGGCTCCCCGTTCCGTGCCGATATCCACTGTACCACAACGCACATCCGACTGCAATAGTAAATGTAAAATAAAAGCAAAAACAAAACGGAAGTAGCAATGATAATATAATATTCTCATAGCGTAAGACTGAATATATCTTAACTGACCAGAAGAAGAAAAGGTTAAAGATTGACTTGAAATTTTCCACACAATAAGTATCTTCAAATGTTACTGCATCTTCAGATTATGATTAATTAACAATTTGTTGTAAGATATGACTCATCCCATATTATGCGAAAATAGACTTTGATATCATTTTGACGTCAGAGAAATAGATGCATCAGCAGCTTCAATTGTAAACTACCTCCGAGACAAGTGGTGCAGATTCTTGACTTCATTAAATGTCAGTGACTGTCCGTGATATTTAAACACGAGTTTGAACCAGCTGTGTTTTCAGATGTGCATTCGTGGAACAAAGCGGGCAACAGTTAGCTACATAAGCATCCACGCAAATAAGAGGAACAGAGTAACTTACAACATTGCGAGAATTTATAATTCACGTTCTAAAAATGCCCTAAAGTCACACACCCACTCGCTGACAGTGATTGATGAAGTTCAGAGTTGAATAAACAAAAATGTTAAGACTGAGAGATTGAGATTTGTTGTTTTTGTCTGGCAGTTCACCATAATGAAGGCGATAATGGCACTAATATAGAGAGTAGACGGAGTGTATGTGAAACAGAAGACTGGAAATAGGGAGGATTGAGAAAAGTATATAAACAGTCAAGCCGTATCCTTTCAGAAATTAGTTAACTATTGACCTCCACAATTTCCTGTCCTTTTGGTCTGCATATGTTTGAGAAAATATTAATAAAATGTATGATTAAAAAAGACAAAAATTGCGCTTGATGCTTCATTTACATTTTTAAAGTTTATCTTTGTCCGAAATAAAGAAAAGAGTACTGGATTGTTATGTGATGTTCGCGTGAACGGGGCTAACCTTGATTTATTTTCTTTTAGGTCTGCTAGTCGCATCGGGGTGGATTCCTTTGGAGTACTCTCCTGGTTAAGGTAGTTCTTTCTTGTGTACCTAGTTAATGTGAATGAGTGTGATTCCTGGCCTGTTCCCGGCATTGTCTTTTGTTATATTCCAAGTCGAGATTCTCAACCTCTCCCAGTTTTTTAATCCCGTTGTTTTTATCTCGACTGGGTCAGAATTTTATTTCTCAAGCCGTATTTTTCGCCTAACCCTCTCTCTTAGCAAGAGAACCTCTTGATTTTGTCATAATGACAGAATACAGCGGTCTCTATATTTATTTTGTATATTAAGTCAAATTTTTTTTAATCTACTCCCACCATTTCATTACATTTCATGTGTAATTTTTATCTATTTTTGTAGATATATTGTATATATTATATATAATTTTAGAAATTCATGTAGGTGTACTCCTTTTTTAGGTTCCCTGAATGTGCGAGGTATTATGGTGTATGGTGGATTGATTGGCGATAGGTGGCTCGTTATGGTGAATGGAATAATACAAAGAGTGATTGAGTCGTGAGTTGGATTAGCTAGGTATAGGTTAGTTACTGAAGACCATCACAAGTTATTGTTTCCCCTCCCTAATTTGGCCTTGTCCCACAACAATGTGTTACATTGTAATATGGCATAGAATGCTGGTCAATCTCAATAAAACTGAATGAAAAACTTGAAACGACCAAAATATGGTTTTACAGAAAGATGCTGAGGATGCCATGGACTGAATATGTGAGCAAAAATGAAATTTTGAGAGGATGGACACGAAAAAGAAACTTAAACTTAACATCATCAAAAGACAGCTGATGTTTCTAGGACGCGGAATGAGGAAGGAGGGCTTCGAGAATTTGATACTTACGGGATGGATAGAGGAAAATAAAGACAGGGGAAAGCAAAGCGTGATATACTTGGTGCACTTGAGCAAATAGACATCAGAGCAGGGTTTGGGAGTTGTAACAAGAGAAAGCGTATGAAGAGCTTCAAGGGATAGGGAGATGTGGAAAGCCATGATCGCATATATCCTAAAGAGACACGGCACATTGAAGAAGAAGAAGAAGAAGAAGAAGAAGAAGAAGAAGAAGAAGAAGAAGAAGTTATCAGAGAAGAAAGGAATCGGAAGGGAGGTACACAGGTGAGAATTGCGAGAAAATAAAAACCTTTTGGAGTAGACATGTTAAATTTAGTCCGTACAACGTCAACCTTATAACATAAAAACAGAATCAGTTCTCCAGAAGATTGTAGAAGATATCTAGAATAGTTATGAGAAGATGGAATTAAGATGTTGTCAAAAAATGGCAGGAGAATAAAGATAACATTTGTCCTATGAATGGCAAAAAAATGTAAATCAAATGTATGATATGTATGATTGGCATGCTACTTTGCTGTGTGAACAATAAGAAATAAAACAAGCAAAAAACTATGGATTAATTTTTTTATCCAAGTTTCGACCGTGTTCCCTTTCAAGTAAATAATCTTTTAAAACTGATGTTTCGTTTGCACGATATCTTTAGAATTTTTACATTCTAGAGATTTCTTTATAAATTGTAGGTTATTATTCTAAAAGAAAGTTGAATAAAATCTCGTTGATTTTCTTCACGGTTTGCATTAAGATTAAATCTTCCTTTAGACTCGATGCCAAACATGGCAAAAGAACTGAGTCTAGACTGCAATTTAAACCACTGCTGATGGGTAGAGCAAATAAATTCCCGCTTTTCTCAGGTTTAGGCGTGCGAAAGTTAAGGCAAGGGAACAGACAGGAAATTGAACTCAGCAACTATAACCATTACACTACCTACGCATCTATCATTTACAAATGAGGTCTGTAATAGTGAAATAGATACAGATTATTCGACGTTCGCATAATATGCGTACTAGTGTTCTTCTACAGATTATTTCCGAGATCAAGGCTCAAAGTAAACCAGCGTTTTACATCATTAACAAGAAAGCAAGGTCATTGCTTAGTGTTAGGTTTCAACCAAGAATGGTAATTTGAATTTTATTGCCTGCTTCATTTGATAGCAACTACAGGCTTGTCTCTCGAATGCAAGTCCAAGATACCGAGGCAACACATTGGAGATGTTTCAGAAATCTTTCATAACTCATCAAATCAATTCCATATTCTCACCAAGGAATGGCTCATGGGGAAAATTCATTTGGCATTATTGAACACGCAAAATACCTGATGCAATGCTGAAAATGGATTTCGTATTGTCTACTGACTTGTTCGTGAAAGCAATCAGAAGTCAAAAATGATTCTAGTCATTCTTGACAGGAAGAATTGGAAGAAATATACTTGATGATATATCCGTTGATATTGAAGATGCTTTTAGAAAAATTTAGAGAAAAGTGTAAATGATAGGAAAAATAAAAGAATCTTTAAAATCGCTAAAGATGGGAAGTAAACAGTGCATGGTATATATATATATGTATATATATATATATATATATATATATATGTGTGTGTGTGTGTGTGTGTGTGTGTGTGTGTGTGTGCAGAGAGAGTGAGAAAGGGTAGGTCTTTTAAAACAATATATATATATATATATATATATATATATATATATATAAAGAAAAAGATTTCTTGTAAACAATATCTGTATCTATCTATACATATATTGTTACAAATAAATACATATTTACACGCGAAAATAGCTAAAATATATAGATATTTTCATAAATAAATATAGATCCACGTACTCACACGTACATATATACTCACACAAAATACAATATATATATATATATATATATATATATATATATATATACAAATACACAAATAAATAAGTACATATATCTTTATATATATATATATATATGTAATTTATAAGTTTCGTAAACTAGTAACATATAGGATACTCAACGTTCTCTCTATCGAGATCTTCGTATATATATATATATATATATATATATATATATATACAAAATCACGATAGCGGGAAAGTTGAGTATCCTTCTTGTGGAATCATTCGGCATTACGGAACCGAATATCCATTGTTACTAGTTTACGAAACTTATAAATTCGTTCTTTTCTATTTTTTCATCGAAACTGATTTCTCTAGTATAGTAACAGTTATAGCTTTTTTCAAGTATTCATGTAGGCTTCATTCCTAACCTTTTTCTGATGTGGTATGGAACTTAAAAGTTTTCCGTTATTTGGTACAGTACTTTTTTTCTTGTTCTTTAGGGCCGGTACACGAGATTCGAAGATGGATGATTCTAGTTAAATTCTACACGCTTCCTTCTCTAAAATTTATTTGTAAACATTGGTTTAAAAAGCAATATTATATAACTAACAATTTAGATATTTCGGAATGGTTATGATGCATGCGTCACATTACGAAGGTCATTCAATAAATAAGGTGAATTTTTCGGTATAAGGATTTATAAAACAGATAGAAGCTTACTTTTTTTCCAACATAGTCTCCCATCAGTGTCACACATTTTCCGATCTGTGCACAAGCATCCGTATTTCCTCAGCGTAAAAATCTTTGGACTGATGTCTCAGCCAATCGCTCACAGCACTTTTGACTTCATCGACACTTTCAAACTTCGGGCCTCTCGTGAACTCTTTCAAGGGTCCAAACAGGTGAAAATATGAAGGGGCATGGTCTGGGCTGTAAGGAGGAAAGACGCTACTGGGACAACTCGACCCTTTTCTGTCTGTGCTCTGCAGTAAGCATCTTTGGCACCCACTGGCAGCTGACCTTCGAGTAGGCAAGGTCATCATGGACAATTTTTTGTGCTTTCCCAACAGATAGGCTCAAAGTCTTTGTAATGTCATCCACTGTCGCCCTTCTGTCAGACTGAATAATGTCATTGACTGATTCGATCACCTCAAGAGACCTCACTTCTGTTGTCCTCCCAGCCCTGTCTTCATCGTCAACTCTGCTCCATCCTTCTTTAAACAATTTAGCCCACTTGTAGAAATATTTTGGCTGAAACATGTGGCACCTTTCACAGTTGACATTCTCCTATGAATTTCAACTGGTTTGCACCCTTCAGCAACCAAAAACTTGATAACTGACCTCTTTTCAATCCTGGAGCATGCTTCTTGGTCGGCCATTTTTGTTAATCTCTAAAACTCTTAAAGTTTTTTTCAGTCTGCCAAAAAATTAAATCCCTTTAAAAAAGAAGTAAAGAAAAAAAATTAAAATGTAAGCTTCTATCTGTATTAGAAATCCTTATACCGAAAAGTTCACCTTATTTATTGAATGAACCTCATAATATGAATGTCTCGAGTTGGCCAGCCTCTGTAAGTAAATAACTTGAGTTTATAGTTCAATGACATCGGATTAAATACGACCTGGAAAATCATTTTCTATCTATTTTTTCTTTCAATGCTATATCGATTCATAGCTTTCTGCTGATATCTATTTTTTAACACATTTGACATTCTTGGCAAATCTAATAGAATCTGTTGCTTGCTTTTAAATGTTCAACGTAAAATACTTCTTCTCTTAGACTTTCAGCTACGTAAGACTATATAGGTCTATCTATCCAACTATTTAACCCATAGCTGATAGCAAATATCCTTGGAAAATGTATGAATTCATCATTTCTCTCTCCAGTTATGGCTTAAATAAAAGGACAGATTGAGCTCTATGACCTTGGTTGTCAGCCAGTCTACCTCAGAAACAAATGACAACTAACTGAGGAAAAATGTGCCTAGTTAGTTATGGATCGAAAGAGATATAATCGCTCAAGAGTGTATCATGTATGAAACTAAGTTGACTGTTACCTCACTAGAAGGATAAAGAGGTTCGTGTAGGGTTAATACTCCTACCTGTAAAAAGACAAGTTATAAAAGCATTAACGACCTCATCTTTGATGACCTATATTCAACTAAGGGGTTGTTGATGTTGGGGAGTAGATTAGTCTATGCATTTCTCAAACGCTTTAGTTAAAAAGTGAACGTAACCGACTTTGGTGAAACTTGAAGTCGGCTCACCTATCCCAGTTTCAAGACTGCTGTGGAGTTTCTCCTTGTTTTTTTTCAGGAGAATAGACTCGTCTAGAATATACATATACTCCTGCATAGAAGGAAGACTTAAGATAACGACAGATAACGTAAGACATCAAGAGATCCGCGAGATAACGTCAGATACCGAAAGATACCGAGAGATACAACGTCAGTAGTTCATAGTAGCTCTGAGCTCTACTCAGCAGAATATTATTATACAGCACCCGTAAGCATCTATTTGTTGTGCCTTTATTTTGTGCGGTTCCCATTTCCGGGATCCACAAGGAGGACTGAAAATGTTCATTGCTCCAGTAAGTATCCGACATCTACTCCGTTCTATTTTTACAAGAGACAAAAAAAAAAAAGGAAGACTGCTATCATATCTTGGCTGGAACTGCCCACTCTCCAGTTTCTATATTGTCTCAAATCGTCTCCGAAGCCTCGTAAGGATTAATCATTTCCTGCCCTAAAACCATTTATCTCAGGCAAAACGGTGCACTATTCTTGTTACTCTTTTTCCATATTTAAGATATATTCTGTGGTTTCACTTATTCTAAGCTTCACAGTTAAGACAAACAAATCCGCTTACACTGCAGGGAACTACCTCTATTCACCTCATATTTCATCAGGGAGAAATAATCTCCCTAAATAGAACCGCTATTTTGTGAAACCGACTACAAGAGAATGCGTTCCTATTTTGTTCAAGTCTAACATTAACCTTCACACATATCATAGTAACCTGCGCCTCTTACTTCTTACTATTCACGCAAATGCCTTATTCGTTAACTCCCAACCTTGAGTGGCTCTAGTGCCTTGTACTGAGCAAATATTACAAAAAAGGAGCATATTATTTTGTCTTTCTCAAATAAAATGTTATTGTTTGCATCAGAATGTTCCAGATTATGTTATTGCGTTTAATTTCCTAAACTAGTTTGTTTCATGTAAATAATACGTCTTTTATATGATCGAATAAAGACCATATCACAATCACCAGCGTAAGAGTTTCGTAATTACTTTCCTGATTTGTTTAGGTTACTGCATTCCCTTACGATGTGTTTTACTGCCTCATCGCATTTACAAAACATGTACTTACTACTGCTACTACTAATAATAATTTTTATTATCTTAAGAAATTGTTCAATGTTTGATAAATCAAGTAAGCAAACTCTTGTTGATAAAGATGTTCGACAGTGATATACAAAACACTTAATATACTTCAAGGTTATCGAACAAGTTGAATTCTAAATGATTTATTTTTAATTACACTGAAAAAAAGGATTGAGAGCCACTCATTTGAATGAAAGAGGACGTGGAAGAAAGTGTATTTTATTAGTATAAAAGAGGGAATATAACGTGTAATAGGAAACAAAATTTTTCATTCCCCGAATATGAATATGTTTTTAATTTCAAAAGTCAGTTCAATAATGCTAGTCAACAGGACAGTTTAAGAGATAATAAACGTGTAATAAGAAAATAATTATGCAATCTTCACTGTAGAAAGTAATATAAATATTTACAAAACCCAAAAGCCGGTACACTAGTGCAAGCAAACAGCACAGTTAAAGAGTAAATTTTGCCAGAACTATTGATGCATATAATTTGTGCTCAATCGATAATATCAGTCGATAGAAACGTCCGATAGTTTTAGTAAATGGTAGATGGCAAATCCTTTTAAAAGTACATGTTCATTATGAACTACTTAAGAATTTGGATTTGCTGAGTGAATCAATAATTCTCAGCAGAGAAAACGGGATCAATAAACACAGACACTCCGAATTCTGTATTTACATGAAAGTAGGTTGTGGGAAATTTATTTCAGTAAAACACCTGTATGTTTCATCTTTTTTATCACCAGAAGAAAGTCCTGTGAAATATGGTACCCAAATGCTTTATCTACTTAACCGAAAGTGAATAAAATTCTAAGAAATTAAAAAATTTGGAAAAAATCTGACAGAGAAACCAGATATTGAGGTTTTCCGGTCTGGCTTATCGTTATCAATGAGATAATTGAGTCCAGGACTAACCAGAAACAGGGGACACACTCCTCTTCGACTAGTTCCAGTACGGCCTGTCAGAACCGGTAGCCCTATGATGTTGAAAAGGAATTGGTAGAAGGATGACTTAGACTGATATGTCAGCTATCTACATAACCAGGTAAACAAGTAAAACACTGAATACATCTCAACGTAGCCTTTGCTGTCAGCTGTTACTCTCTGAGCCTGTAGTTGCTCTTTCCTAGATTATGTTGCAAAAATGGAAAAACAGGAAAAACAGGAATGTGAATGGAAATGCAAAATTGATATTCAATGTCCGGGCTGTGGAAACTGGATGTTGTAACTGCTTAATGCTTAAAATGTAAGTTGAATTTTTGGCTGTGGGTGCTTCTTTTCACTGAAAAACCACCAAAATGGTTTGGACCATTATCTCCTAGAGCCGTTGTTGAAAACAAAAATATCAGTCATTATGATTAAAATTCAACAGATGCAACGAACGAAAAGCCTCTTCTCTCATATGTGTCATAACGGTTTCGGCAAAAAATCTAGCGTTTCGTCAGTATCGTGTAGAGTTTATAGTCACTGCAGTCATTCAATTTTGGAATGAGGCAGTCGTAGAAATGTTGGCGATTCCTGAATCTAGTGTGATTTACCGTGGGTGGTAAATTGAGTTTAGGTTTGATTCTTCTGTCGAATCAGCCCAGCCACTATGCTGCATCCCATAACTTGCTCTGATCCACCTACAGATGCCAAGCCTCCTACCAGTCTGGATTGGTCCAACCTGCTAGGCGTAGTACTCACACACGTGTAGCTGCGTGGATCGTTTAGATACGTATGCCCTAACACTAGTGCCTTTTCTCCTTAGCAAATATTAAGTGGATCAAATTAAACGTTAATGAGCAAACCACTCTCCCAGAATTAGCTTATCAATCCAGACAATGGCAGACAAAATATTACATTCAGAATTCAATTTAAATGGGTTCAATCAAGTGGTTGGATCAATGGGTTGTCATAGATACCATATAATTCCACGTTCATTTAATGAGATTGTGTTTGTTTCATCTATCAGCATATCAACTGCTACGCATGCTATTCTGTGCCGGGATTATTCAGTGTTATAAATCTGGAAACTGGAATATAATTCAGAAGAAGAATATATTGGGGAAGGAAAGATTGCAGATTTTGAAATTAGCAAGTCACATTGAAAGGAAGAAAAGACAGAGGAAAATATATTCTAATCTACATAACGGTTAGAAAATCAGGAATGGGGTTTAGTATAATACTGCTAAGACGAATAAAAGACTTAAAAATCTGGAGAGTAATGATAGTGAATGCTGGACAATATCATTGAAAATGAGGAAAAAACTTGAAGCAGCGGAAATGTGGTTTTACGGAAGGATGCTGCGGATATCATAGACCGAACATGTGAGCAATGATGAGGTTTTGGAAAGAAGGGCATTGAAACGAATACTAATAGTGAGCATCAGGAAAAGACAACTGAAGTTCCTAGGACATGCAATGAGGAAAGAGGGCTTGGAGAACCTGATACTGACAGGCCAGATAGAAGGGAAAAGAGACAGAGGAAGGCAGCGGATATCATATTTGAAGGGCCTGATCAGGTGGATGACGGAACGGGGGTTGTGTAGAATAACAGGAGAAAACATATTAAGAAATATCAGGATTAGGGATACGTGGAAAGCCATTATCGCCTACGTCCTGAAAGCATAGGGCACATAGAAGAAGAATGATAGCTAACTTTACTGGAAGGAAACAAAACAAGCAGAGAAGAAAAGACATTTTTAACCATTTCATTCCAAGCTAGGCAGGAACGACACAATAGGTTAACTGAGTGTGAAAGAATAAAAGAAAAGAGAAACATTATTGAGAAGCGAGAACAAGAGAAAAACAACCAAGATGAGAACAAAAGTTCGAAACAATTCCAAGATTTTTAAAATATTATTCATCTCTGAAATAAATACAAATTATGACAAGGGCGCGAACCCACTAACATAATCCAGTTGTCAAAATCTATTTGACATAAAAAAATCCAAAAATACACCTCTAAATTCCTTTGGCGTAGTGGATTTAGTAGTTGGTTATACATGTGTTAGTATCATCTAGTTGTCATGAGTTCGATCCTTGGACTTGGTATTGACGAATTAAATTAAAAATGAATGAACAATAATTGATTTCGCAGCATATTTCGCAATAATCAAAGAAATAATCCACATCAGCCAATATGTGTCCACCTGAGGATGACCAGAGGGTATTTAGTCAAAACGTTATGTTTGTTATAACACCTATATCAAACAAGATGTGAAAAAAATTTCTAAATAATTCCAGAATTAACAGAAAAACAGTTGTAGATTCTCATTCGAGAGTGGCGCTTATTCGACAGCTGGAGACACCTCAACGTGCTTTTTTTTTTTTTTTTTTTTTTTATAAGCGTTTCACCCCGAGCAAGGCATGTCACTGCCACTACTGTGCAGGGGGCTACGTAGAGAGGAGAAAGGCTGGTTAAATATAGGACATAACAGAGGGTGGGTGATAGGCGGGTGAGGATACCGAGAATGAGGGTTGGGTAGATGAGAGTGTTGTGAGAATAGTTGGGAGTTAGTGTGATAGGAGGTGTCTATTGACCCTACATTTAAACACCTGGAGATTGTAACTGTCGGGAAAGCAGACTTGTGGAAGGGAGTTCCACAGGCGGGAAGCGCGAGAAAAGAAGCTGTTGGAGTAGAATTTACGGTTACATCTTATTTGTTTAACTGTAAAAGGGTGGGACCTAGTTGCTAATCTAGTATCTCGTGTAAATTCGTGCTTGGGCGGCACCAGTGATCTAAGCTCATCGGAGCAGAAGCCATGAAAGTACTTGTAGAAGAGGCACAGGGAAGCTACATCACGCCGGTGTGAGAGCGGCTGCAGCCGGTCTGCCAAGTTAGTATCAACCACGTTACAGATCCTCCTTTGTATTTTGTCAAGAAGCCCAAGGAGAGCAGCAGGGGCACCCGACCAGATATGGCAGCAATATTCAATACACGGGCGGATGGTAGATTTGTATATGTGCAGAATAGTTTCAGGTGGGAAAAATTTCCGGGCTCTGCACAGAGAGCCGACTTTCATAGCAGCAGATTTGGCTCGTTAGGATCATTACAATTGAGTTGTGAGTACTCACTGGGTGTTTTATATTTTCTGCCTTATACCACAACTAAGCGTCGCTTAGAAAATTACCTTTGGGCACGTCGGCGTTGTGTAAGATTTAGTAAGCTTGTTTCCCTAGAACCTGTTATAACTGAGTAGTCAGTTCAATCTTCACTAGTTACCCCAAACTTTCGGCCTGGTTCCACATCTAAGCAGCACTTAGAAAATAAACTTACAACTGCGTAGTGAGTTTGTTTCTCTACTGGGTACCCCAAGCTTTCAGCCTTGTGCCACATCTTATCGGCGCACAGAAAATCAATTATTCGAGAGAGGTGGGTCTTAATTCAAAATCTTTTATCTTAAATTTTAATTGTATCTTTTGTAAAGACGGATTAAAATAAATAAGTAATAATTTTCAAGATTTGACAGAAATTAAAAAAATACATTCTTAAAATTTAAGGGAGATGTTGATGATATTCACAACATTGATTTTAGCCCATATTTGGTGAGTTGATATGAGCAGATCCCGAGAAAATATCATCTGTGGTATTCAGAACAATGCGTTACCACACCTACGTCTGATATCTAATGTTTGTGAAATAGTCGATCGAAACCAACCTTCTTTTTCCTTTACAATAACTCCCAAGTCACCAAAGATTTCCATTGTCTAGAGAATTTCATGTTTATATCTGATTTACTACTAATTTTTGGCAAGTTCCCACGTGCAACAATATATCGGGGACATGATCCTAAATTTTACGTTTAGGTTTATCAACTACTACCTCGATACAATATATCAATATCTTTCGTATTCATTCACTTGCCCATTGTCCCACCATGTCTACATCAGTAAAATTACTATTTCAGATTGGGTTTTCTTGCTTCAATGGCGTCATCAGGCTGAATAATCCATAGCACTTTTCGCTCTATTAATACTACTTAGATTAGTGAAAATTCCACGCGAGTAATTAACTAGGAATACCAATAATCTTATGCCTTAGATTTTCACTCAACTCCTGCTTTTATCTTCAGGCTACGGCATTACCCGTTTAATCTTAGATTTATCAAAGGAGCGTAAGAGACATTCTAGAAAATAAGCAAAGTTGTAAGACAGATATTTCGTTAGAAACAAAAGAATATTTAACCTTCAATATGACAGTGGGGTTAAGACAATTTTTATATAGATGAAGAGACGTATACCGATTAAAGCTGGTTCAAAAGAAGGATGCTGTGAATATTATTGTCAGAAAATGTGGGTAAAGAGTCAGTCAGTTAAGTGCCATACGTGATACACGCTTGGGCGATCATATCTCGAAAGAGACATGACTGACTGGGCAGAATATTATCCCACAGTAGGTTGCCATTGCTTTCTGCGGTAGACTGGTTGCCGACCAAGGCTATAGAACCCAATATGTCCTGCTATTTAACCCATAACTGGAAGGAATAGACGGATTAATACCTTTCCCTAGGATATTTGCGCGTAAGTGAAGGCAATGAATTCAACGGGAATTCGAACTCGGCTCCCCGATTTCTCGTTCCGAGCCGATATCCAATGCACCACAACGCACATCCTAGAGTGAGTAATTAATAGGCAAAGAGTAATTATTAAAATAAATGAGAACTAAAAAACAAAAAGACAAACTTATACTTAAAATCAGAAAAGAGACGGTGTAAAAATAAAAAAAAACAAAATGTGAGGAAGGAAAGCTTGGGGAAATTAGTACAAACAGGATATATTGAAGGAAAAGACAAGTATAGAAAAACAGAAAACCAATTTCATAATGTATCTTTATGGTTAGGTGGCAGATCAGAGACGAAGAAGGATTGCAAATAGTTAGACGTTCCTTAGAGGTACAAAGTACACGTATTTTTGGAGAATCATGATCAACTAATTCCCGAAGGAACACGGAACGTAGTTGATAATGATAATATGGATTAATTTTATTTTTATAAGAGTAATTAAGGATAATCAAGATTGTACAGAATAATTTCTTAACATTCCTTAATATTTCTTATGGTAAAGCTAATATGACAGCTTTCCTACAGGGAAAAATGTGATCACTTGTTTTTGCTCATTCTTGGTGCATGCTGCTTGTAAAGCAGCAATCTCTACATTGTAACAGTGCCAAGAAAATAGTCGCGATCAAGCTCAAACATCGATTACGGGACCACGATAGTACCAACTATAAGCACGCCTGAGCAGAAAGCAGTGTGACAAAACTAATGTTAAGGCGAAAGTACAGCCATCGTACTTGTAATTAAAAACGTAAACTCATCTTCATTATATTCCCCAGCTCGCAAAAAAAAAAAAAAAAAAAAATTAAACGAAAATACGTTTTATACATATTTTCCATGAATATATTTAATACGAAAATATTCTGAAAATATAATGATTATTGTTACCGGCCCTAAAATCGCAGAGCATTTGAAAAAGCGTAACACTAATTAAAAGTTTTATAAAGAGAACTTAAGCTAAACCCTTCTAAAATTTCAGGACCTGACATTATTAAAAACTGAACAATTCAAATAGGTCGATGTATAAATCAGTTATAACAAATTTGCTATATGTGTTAATGAAATTAAATATAAAATAGGCTGCTCTATGGTTAGCTTTACCCAACACAGTTAATTGCTATCAAACCGTTAGAAATTCATTAATTCACATAAAATGGCTAGGACTCGTCTAGCCTGACTAATCGAATGTCAGAGCATAATTAATATTGATTTGTACATCAGGAGGTTAGCAAATTGATGGAAAAATATAGTAGGCGAGGGGTAATATCGCTCAACACCGCAAATTGCTACAAAAACATTAGCCAAAATATACTGGTTATGTTCTTAAATAGTTTCGTCATCTAAAGACTTTCATATCGTTCGGAAATATCTGTATAGAATAATTCGAGCGAATAAATCTTGTAGTCCTTAGCGAAAACAAAAAAATCATAGAGCCTTGTGTAGAAGAATTAAGGATCACAAAAAACATGGTTTCTGCTCCGACGTGCTAAGCTCCCTGGTGCCCACTTTGCATCAAATTACTCAAGCTACTAGACCAACAACTAGGTCACACCCTTTTACAGAGAAACCAATAAAATTTAACAGCAACGTCTACTCCCTCAGCTTCTTTCCGCCTGTGGAATTCCCTTCTGTATACCTGCTTTACCGACAGCTAGAATCTCCAAGAATTTAAATGTAAGGTCAATTATCATCTATCTCACTGACTTGCATCCTTAAACTTAGGCTCTTTTCTCTGTTAACTCTTCTCTCGTCACACCAGTATTGTCATCCTACACTTACCCATTCTCTGAAACCCCCTAAAACTTGTTCCCTTTTTTTCATCATTTTCCTCCACCAGTGCCTGTAAAACTGCCTTGCTTGGAGTGAAATTATATAAAAAAATACTGCATTGATTGATGACTTCAACAGCAGCAGCAACTAAAATAGAATGCATCTGTGACGCGTAGAGAAAATAATGACATAATCAAGAGGCTGACGTTCCACACGACATCGAACAATAGATTAAGAAATACGGTACAATCAATACTAGAAAAGAGCGATAACAGATAGTGAAATATAAAAAATTATTTTTCTGAAAAATGTTTTACTACAAAAATTATATAAATTTCAACCAACTGCTTGTTCGGTCATTGTATACAGTATATTTCTTTTTAAGGAAACAGATGTTAATCTCATTAATTTTATAGCTGTGGAGAATAGATAATATACTTTTTCGCTCCCCAGCCATAAACCTGGTGGCGAAAAAATGTTTAACTTAATTATCACTGACTACTTGGTCAATGAACATCAAATATTTCTTTATAAAAAACAGATAATAGTAATATTACCATAAATCTAGCATCGTTCTGACTTGGATCCTTAATCTTAACATCTGTTTACACATCTTAGACAACATTTATCCAGGAAGTTGTTTCAAACGCTATCTAAAAATATTGGTTGCAGACGCTTGACGAACGTTCCCTCAGGTGGGTAATATGAAAGTAGTGCATTAATTTTGGAACCAAATAAGGATGAAAAAAACGATATGACAAATCCCTGTTTGCAACATAGTCACAATGTTTCATTTTTATAGTAATAAACATGTTGGATGAGAAAATAGTTGTAGCTCAATCTTCGAACGTCCCTCGTATTAATTCTGAGTTGTCTTTCCATGTTTATTGGCGAGGTAAGTTCACCGAAAGATCGACCATGAGATCTAATTTGTGTAAAAGTCACTTATATAAGTGAAGTCACGAAGTCCACTTATATCCCTTCTCCAAACCAACCAGTCTAATGTGCTTAATCTTAATGAACATAGGGTCCTTTACATCTTCTGTAAATAAGGTTAATACCACGTGGTAAATTAACACTTCTCGGTCGGCTTTTCTCATTAATGTCAACGGAATTTCTCAGCCGTAAAACCGAGAGTTCAGCACTTAACAAGCCCCTAATTGAATGTGTCAGTCTAATTTAGCACCTCATTAGCGTTTAATTAACTCTCATGGCGATAAATATAACCGCATCAAGTTATACTCGGAGAATACTGAGAACTGCATGAGAAACGATTGTTGTCCGGTTTTCTTGGATGAAGCTTTGACGATATGTTTTTTTAAATTTATTTTCAACTTGTTTCTCTTTCGTTTTGTTTCTGTTACGTTTTATCGTAGAGCTTATTTCACCGTTTAATGTCCGTTAGTCATAAATGTAAGGAAAACATAAACCAGTATAAGTAAATTTTAATAAGTAAACATTAACTAATCTTACAACAGTAATGGAAAAAAAAATAAACCTATTGATCTTTCGGAGATTTTATTACTGGTACAATGCCTTTCCAATTAGAGAACAGCCGTTCATATAATTCATCTTTTTTCTGAACATTCGTATTTCATTTAAATATCGTCTACCAATATCATATACACGCACACAATATATATATATATATATATATATATATATATATAATACCAATAGTAACAGAACTAACTCTGCCAAAACTAGTACTAATTAAGCTATAATTTAAAACGAACTCGGAGGGAAAAGAAGGGGAAGTAAAAAAAGAAACAAACGAAGTACATGAACAAAAAGTCAAGCACTCGTAAGAAAGAAAAATCAAACCAAATTTCCAGTTGAATCCATTGTATTCACTTACGCGCAAATACCCTTAGGAAAGGTATTAATCCGTCTCTTCCTTCCAGTTATGGGTTAAATAACAGGACAGATTGGGTTCTATAGCCTTGGTCGGCAACCAGTCTACCGCAGAAAGCAATGGCAACCTACTGTGGGATAATCTTCTGCCCAGTCAGTCATGTCTCTTTCGAGATATGATCGCCCAAGCGTGTATCACGTATGGCACTTTAACTGACTGTATTAGAAATATTGTATATTTAACAGTAAATACAACCGAAAGTATTGCACTAGTGCGCATGTCGGTTGTCCAGTGTTTAATCAATTTGACTGTTCCCCAAGGCCTCCTCTCCTTCTAATTTTATAGTAGGTGGAAGAGTCCAACATAGTGTCTTTAGAGGGAGGACACCACAACAGTTATACAGGAAGGTAGACTGTACTCGGTAGACTCAGATAGCAACCAAAGCGATGTAAACTGTAAATAAAATCCCACACAGCGGAGACAGTAATGCACATCAATTCGTTTTTAAGAATGTATAGCAATTCAAACTTAATACTGAAATGGAGAGTGTAGAGGGTCATGATCGGCTACATCGTGAAGAGATATAGCATTACTAATATCAATTGTTTATACTTGACTATACTTCTGAGATGAGCTGGTATTTAAATTATTTACATTATTGGGAATGTCAACCTCATCTTTCTTGCCATATTCACATTCACAACGTTTTCGATATGGGGGGAAAAAGAGATCACCTACCCTGTAGGATGAAGTTAAAACAATAGAGATCATCACTGAAAATTATGAAAGGAATCACTACATATACTAAGCCATAAAAATTCTTCCAAGCTGGTCAAGCTTAGAAATGAATATAATATTGGAACCAGTAATAGTAGAGTGCTAGAGAAAATCATTAGATTCAAAATTGCAATATGAATTCTGGTAAAAAAAAATTAGTGATACATAAGGTTTATAAGTCCCCAAAAATCATACACTAGTGTTTTTCAAGGATACATGGCTCAGTGGGAAAAAAGCGTTGATTAGAACCAGTGACTTGATCCAAAGAATTATGTTTTCAAGTGGTAAACAAATAACTCATTAAATCATTTGTCTGACTTAGTCGGAAACTTTGTCATCGGCTGGAGAGGAACTTAGACGAGCTTCCATTTAAGGGTAGAGATTCGTCTGATGAAAATAGACAAGCATTTTTACCTGAGGTTAACGGCTCGGATATACAACTTTAATTGATCTTGAACCGCATCGACCTCGGGGCATCTGCTTCAGTGGGATTGAGAACAATATAAACCAGTAACCGAAATGAATGGTGCAATTCGAAATTTAAATCATATGAAAAAGGCAGAAGTGTACAACGGTTGAAACGTCGTAAATATGAACATGACAATAAAAATGAGGACAGCATTCCGACCAATGTAAATAGTGTAATCACTTGTTTATGTTTTTTTCCCTAGTTACTTTTTCAATTAGCGTATACCTGAAAGAAGAAATCCGTTTAATTCCAATACCATACTAATGAGAACGTATGAGCAAAACGAAAATGCTATCTTTTAACATCTTCTTTCATTCCATCAGCATGGATGAAAATGAGGTATCATTTCGCCTTCTTGGGGGCTAATATCATCTGCTAAGATGAAGTAGAAAAATATATTAAATCAACTACTAGGTCTACTGCCAGAGAATTTGATTCACTCTATCGTAATAGAAAATATTTCTCGCCAGAATTAATTTTATACATTTATAATTATGCTATTCATCCATGTATTGATTATTGTTGTCATATCTAAGCTCATTCGTCTGCTATGTATTCAAAAATTTTTAGCAAATTTCAAAGAAAAATAAGCAATATTACTAGATCTGACCTGGTATCTCGATTTCTGCTAATTTACTGCTGCTGTAACGTGGATTTCTTGCACCTTTTCTATATATATTTTATGCAATTTTTATCAGCAGTTTTGCTCTTGGTACCACGAATATGTGCGTTGTGGTGCAGTGGATATCGACTCGGGACGACTATTCAGGGAGCCGAGTTCGAATTCCAGTCGAATACCTTTCATTCACTTACGCACAAATACCCTTGAGAAAGTTATTAATCCGTCTCTTCCCTCCAGTTATGGGTAAAATAATAAGACAGTTTGAGTTCTATAGCCTTGGATGGCAACCAATCTACCGCAGAAAGCAATGGCAACCTACAGCGGGATAATCTTCTGCTTGGTCAGTTATGTCTCTTTCGAGGCATGATCGCCCAAAGCGTGTATCACGTATATCACTTAACTAACTGACCGCGAATATATGTATTTAAGTGCAGCAACAGTATGTCATTTGTTCACTATCATCTTCTTTATTCTAGTATTTTAATAATGTTTTTCTTTTTCTCGTAGTTTTTGTGGTTTAGTGGTCTTATTGTCTTGTATGAGGCAAAATAATTTATAAAAAAGAATTGCGTATTAGTAACTTTGCTCTCTGCATGTAAGACAAAAAATATGTGATGGAAAATTCTGTCCCAGAGGATTATCGAAATATAACTTTCAGTAAGAAAAGTTACGAGCAAGCTAAAATAAGGTATATATCAGCAAATGTCGTATTTCCAAACGAGTATAAAAAAGAGGTTTGAAAAGATATGACTCTACTGACGATTGCTGACAATAATATGGACATAAATCAGAAGAAACAAAAAACATTTCTAATAGAAAAGAAACTCCAAAGAAAGTGTGGCTTAAAATCAGAAAGATTCGGCTTTGGGGTCATAAAACAAGAAAAGAACGTCTGTAGAATTCTACAGATACTTGGAGAATTAAAGGCAGCAGAATATGTGGAGAGTTTCGACTTATATTCTGATGTTATCTTTGGGTGGGTATTGGTTATCCAGAAATGTTATCAGCCGTCTATGAAAGTAAATTAGCATAAAAAAACGATCTTCTACCTAGAGAAAAATTCCGAAAAAATATAAATGATCTAAATAACTCATATGGCAAGTTTGACACAAAATCTTACTTTACTTGCATATATAATCCGATAGAAAAGTGGCAGAGTCGATCCAGAAAAAGTAAAAAAAAAACAAAACTCTACATAATTGTAAAGGCTTTATCATACGAAGATTTTTAGTCACATTAGGTTGGATGCCAATGAGAGTTAAAGGCTCACTGCTGAACTGTATAATCACAGACATTAAAAGACTGGGATTTTCTGATACTAGTTCATGAATGTGGATGCGGAGTTTGAAATAATAGTTGGTTACCATGCTAAGGTCGTGGATTATATATTATCGTTAAGGGCAAATATGACTAAAAAATAGCTTTGAGTCTGGCTACGCCAAAATCTTTTCCACTGCACACATTTACACACTGAAATATGTTAATACACACACACACACACACACACACACACACACATATATATATATATATATGTGTGTGTATATTAGATATTATGCATTAAATATAATAATTTTCTAAATGTTTGTTTTAGCAAGATAACTAATATTTATTACGTATATATGTTTTAGATATATTATATAAAAATACACATATATATAAAAGACATAAAAGGAAGCTATTTTGTTTGGTTTTAAATAAATGAGCGTTCATTCCAAGCTCTCAAATGCAAAACGCAACTGGATATCGCGTGAGAATATTTATATTTCGAAAAAGAAAAAACTTTCAATAATTCATAATGCAATAAAAGGTGAGAGTAAGAGTATTAGGATCATAAAAATTGTTTAAATACGATTGCAGTTATTTGACCTATATTATATATATATATATATATAAAGATAGAGTAAGAGAAATAGACAGAGAAAGAGAACTATACGTTATAAGTTATACCAAAAAAAGATAAGTGCAGAGAAATTAAATTAAAGGAATATATGTTATTTTAATGAACCCATACCCGCCCACACATAATTTGTTTTCGCTTAAATATGAAAAGTATGTATATATATATATATATATATATATATATATATATATTAGTTTCCTAAATGTTTCTTTCTTGTAAGATAACTATCATCAATAACGTGCATATATATATATATATATATATATATATATATATATAGATAGATAGATAGATAGATAGATAGAGATAGATATAGATATATAGGTATTATATATATAAATTATATATATATACATACAGATTACATACATATATTCATATATATATATATTATATACAGATTAGCATATATATTTATTTTTAATACATTATATACACATGTATTATATACAAATTTTGTAAATTTATATTATATATACATTATATCAGTATACATAATATATGCATATATATATATATATATATATATATATATATATATATATATATATATATATATATATATATATATATATATATATATATATATATATTGCGCATAGATGTATATTATGCATATATAAAAGGGTGTGTATAGCGAGAGATATTGTGACAGTGTGCAAGACGTAAAAACTGTTTTGAATTCAAGTTTTGGTTTATCGTACGAAGCTATACATGTCATATAACAGAGAACTTATCTATACACACATCTGTTACGATATTAATAACATAAGCTGTAACTCAATATAATGTTTGTTCCCAAACTCTATGTATGAATTTTCAAGAACCAATTTCAGTTTTTGCCATTTATATGAGAATTTCTTCTCAAAGATTATAGTCATAGATTTGAGAAAACGAGTTGTAAATTTGTGAAATTGATGGAAATGGACTATTAACAACAAATGTAGAAATTTTACTGGAAAAATATGTCTTTACAAACAGCAATACACCTGAGCAAAAAATTTATATTCACCATTATACCGTTCTCATATCCAATATTTTTCTCAGTAATTATTACCGAAAATTATGGATTAAATGTAGAACTTTTATCTGAAAAATCATTGTTAACATCAACAATTGTTAATTCAATATTCTCTCGAAAATTTATTTTTTCAATACAAATTATTTGGAGCTATAAGCCACAAAGTATTGATAATCTGTAGTAAAGAATACATACAAATTAATTAATCTGTAAATATTTTGTATGCCATCGATGAATGTAGAACTGGGCTAAGATGAATGAAATTGCAATACTCTTCTTTTGAGAAATTGTGCGTTCAGAAAAAAATCCGTTACTTGAAAGTTTAAGAAAAAAAACGTCACAATCAGTTATTATAATTCGCCTGAAGACACCGAATGTTAGAAACCTGGTTTGCATAATAACCTGTTTGCAAATGAAATTATATATATATGTATATATATATAATTGCAAATTAAATAATATATATATATATATATATATATATATATATATATATATATATATATATATAAGGGATATTGTGATATACACCTATATGCATGTTATTTTATTAGCACATACATCTCGGTTTCTGATAAATACCAGTAACTCTCCAACTCACCAGTGCCACCTCAGCAAGAATTTACTCGAACTACTAGACTAGCAACTAGGTCCCACACATTTGCAGTGAAACGAATCAAATGAAACAACACGTTCTACTCTCAGCTTCTTTTCTCGCACTTCTCGCCAGTGGAATTCCCCTCCGTATACTTGCTTCCTGAGAGCTACAAATTTCAAGAATTTAAATTTAATGTCAATTGCTATTTTATTTCTTATTGACTTGCATCCTTTCCCTGACAAGTATCCTATTTTTCCCCTGTCCACTTGACTTTCATGCTGCTCTCTTCACACCAGTGTTTTTACACTTCTGTTACCCATTTTCTGACACTCCCTGTAACTTCCTCTCTCTCTCATCACTCTCCTTATATGTAACCCCCTGCGCATCAGTGGCAGTACTACTTTGCTTGTGGTGAAATGATTATAAAAAAATAACCCACATTTTCTATCACGATATACTCCAAAAGGATGTGCTTTGTGGTGAAATGGATATCGACTCGGAACGAAAAATCGGAGAGTCGAGTTCGAATTCCAGTTGAATTCTTTGCATTCACTTACGCACAAATACCCTTGGTAAAAATATTAATCCGCACCTTTCCTCTAGTCATATCTTAAATAATAGGACGGATTGGGTTCTATACCTTTGGCTGTCAACCAGTCTACCGTAGAACACAATGGTAACCTACTGCGGGATAATCTTCTGCTCAGTCAGTCATGTCTATTTCGAGACATGATCGCCCAAAGCGTGTATCACGTATGGCACTTAACTGACTAGTAGCCTAAAAGCGTCACCAACTCCTTGTGTGGGATGAAATAATTGACACCCTCAAGCCTGTCCCACGCAGGCGTGTTGTGGCAAGACTCTCACTGTCCTATCGATATTTGCATGAAAAGTGCTTGGATGAATTGCATTATTTAGTTCCCAAATTTCTAACATTCAGGACTAGAACCCGTCATACCTTTCACATTGTAGCAAACCACCATCATATGCCAGGATTTGAAATCGGAGGTCGCAATTTGAACAACATAAGATACGAAGATAATTTAATGCTGATAGCAAACATTGAAAGGAAACTACAAGACCTTTTATAGAAGGTAGCTGAAGAGAGTGACAAAAAAGGACTACAAATAAACTGTAAGAAAACTGAATGCTTGGTCATCAGCAAAAAGAGCAACCTAAAATGCCAAATAGAGCCGTGGGATACTAAAATCAAGCAGATACATAAATCTAAATTCCTAGGAATGATTTTCACAGAAGTTGGAATGTGAGACACAGAGATCCGAAGGTGAATTGGCATAGCAATAGACGCATTCCAGAAGCTAAGTAAAGTATTAAGAGACATGAAACATTCATTAGAAACAAAGAAGAGAGTACTAGATTGCTATGTGTTGTCAGTTCTTTAGAATGTCAGTGAATGTTGGAAAATATCATCAAAGATGAAGGAAAAGCTTGAAGCAGCTGAAATGTAGTTCGAGAGAAGGATGCTGTAGATATCATGGACCGAAAATGTGAGCAATGATGGGGTTCTGGAAAGAATAGAAATAAAAAGCAAATTAATATTGAGCACCAGGAAGAGACAACTGAAACTCCTGTGACATGCAATGAGGAAGAAGGGCTTAGAGAACCTGATACTAACAGGCCAGATAGAGGGAAAAGAGACAGATAAAAGCAGCGAATAAGATATTTGAAGGTCCTGAGCAGGTGGATGACAGAACAGGGGTTACGAGATGTTACAGGAGAAAGCGTGCTAAGAGCCACCAGGGATGGGGAGACGTGGAAAGCAATGATCGACTACGTCCTGAAAGAAGAAGAAGAAGAAGAAGAAGAAGAAGAAGAAGAAGAAGAAGAAGAAGAAACAGTACCAGTTGAACTATTTCTTCATTTGGTTCTCTTTCTGTGGAACCGATTGCCTAGAGGATGTTCACCAAATCACTACAATCTTAACCCGATCAATTCTAGAGCCGATATTTATTTCCCTCTTACTTTGTAGCCTCCTATCAGGAGTGGAGCTCATGCCTTTTACTGGATGAACATCACTGTAAAAGTAACTCAAAACGCACACATATATTTTCTATTTTTTTAATACTAAAGTTTTTCAAAAATAAAAAAAACATACGCACTAATGGAAAGAAACAAAAATGCATACTAACATCGGATTCACACAGGCTAATACACAGACACACGCAAACAGCCTAACATCACAAAGTATTTAAAAGCCAAATAGAATTTGAAACACTGATATTTTCACCGCATAGTTTCCTATTAAGAAAATATCCAGATGAAGCCAAAAGAAACCGTTGGTAGGAAACTAAAATGAACACATCTATAATTTTAACAGGTTTCAATTCTTTTTTGGCTCTTCGCATTAAAAAGATGAGGCGAAAAAGAAAAGATCAGGTGAAAATTTATATATATATATATATATATATATATGCAAGTCGCATTATAGATGGCATAACAGAAAAGGTATTATGTTTAATGTTTTATGTAAATTTTCTTGTGAACTTGCAATTTTGAAGAACTGTGTTATTTATTTATCCACCTTCGTAAATAATAGTATCGGCCATACGACTACGAAAATTCTTCGAAGACTCACGCCACATCTTTCAGAACAGAGCTCAACTCGGTCTCATTTAAACACACGAGGAGAACTACTAAACCACATCCGAAACAATCCTGTTAACAAAATTGTTTTAAAATAAGCAGGGCGTTTACCCAAATAGAGGTGACCATTAGATAAAACGAGTAAGCAATACAAATATATAGGTTTATAATCTAAATCCTAATTATTATTTTAAAAATACACGGTATTTACCCGAACCTTCCTACAAAGGCGGATGCAGCCAATGCCCGATTTTACTGCGGGACTTTCAGAGAGCGTACGCTTGAGCAAAAATTAGCCGAAGACGCTGCATACACGTTGTTGGGATTTGGTCTATTTACCACGAGAGGAGATTGCCCTTCGGCATAGCCTCGTCTGGGTTCCTCACCGCGCCAAAGCAGAGAGTTCGACAGAGATAAAGCTTCAAAGAAAAATGTAACTATTGCTCCCTCTCTCTCTCTCTCTTACAAAGACGCGCGTGCGCTCTCTCTCTCTCTCTCTCTCTCTCTCACACACACACACACACACACACACACACACACACACACACACACACACACATATATATATGAGTGGGCCTGTGTCGTCAAAATCACGACAAATATATATAATTGGAGCAGATAGACTGAACTATCGGCCGGTTCACACACCACCCACGTCTATTGAACGGGTGAAGAGGCTCATCTCTTGTTTCTTGTTTAGGATGTGGTTTCCGGTTTTCTCTTTTCCAATCTTTTCACTCTTACGTAGCCCCCTGCATATCAGTAGCGTTACCGCCTTGCTCGGGGTGATATGATTATATATATATATATATATATATATATATATATATATATATATATATATATATATATATGGGTGTGTTTATACACGCTAAAAAGCCTGACTTCTTCTGCCGGACGCTCGTGAACTAGGGGCAGAATCGCCAACTGACGCCGATTCAATCCTGGGTTTCAATCCTGGGTTAGGAAACGAACGGACTCTAAGCCGTACTGATGAGCTGTAATACAGCGAAACAGATCTATCTGCGGATATATATATATATATATATATATATATATATATATTCTGCACCTACTATTAAATATCTTACTGTAAGAAATGAGAAAACAAAAAATAATAATTCAAAGCCCTGAGCGTGACAGGAATTAAGTATATATATATATATATATATATATATATATATATATATATATATATATGTTGGTACTACTCGACAGCATCAGTCAGTTAAGTGTCATGCGTGAAACAAGCTTGGGTGATTATGTCTCGAAAGAGACTTAACTGCCTGGGCAGAAGATTATCCAGCAGTAGGTTGCCGTTGCTTTCTGCGGTAGACTGGTTGCCAGCCAAGGATATAGAACCCAATCTGTCCTGTTATTTAACCCATAATTGGTAGGAAGAGACGGATTAATACCTTTCCTTTGCGCGTAAGTGAGTGCAAGGAATTGAACTGAAATTCGAACTCGGCTCCCCGAGTTCTCGTTCCGAGCCGATATCCACCGCTCTACAACGTACATCCCAGCATAATTGTCGCAAAAAGAAATTAATATAAAGTAACTGTTCAAGAGCAAACACACGTCAGGCGCTTTTATAAGCGGTAGTTTTATAACTGCTGGTAAAATGAATGAACTTTGCCCGACGCTGCATCGCTATTATTCATGACGGTGATATGAGGGAAATATTATATATATATATATATACTGAACGATCTTTATTATACTAGAGAGGAGAGAGAGAGAGAGAGTGAATAAGAAATCTACATACTATTCAGTATTTGTTTGTAAGCATGTACGGAAATATTAAATGTTAGTTAAGATGTTATGTTTATTTGAACAAAAAAAGAAATTAGAATTTGACTCCATTAATAATTTTAAAAAAATCGTAATGTAATTATAATAGATATAATCTGCTTGATTCCCATTTTGGAGAAAAACGATTATTCTTGATTCTATAATGCAAACCCGGCCATCGTATTTTTACTCGACGTTCATGTAGTCCATATGGAAATGAATTGTAAAAAGCAATCCCAGGTAGATGGACGTTAATGATACATTTAAGAACACCCAAATAGATTATTATGTCTTCAAACTCCTAAAATATTCTTGCCATTTTATGGTGAAAAGAGAGTTTATTGTGATTATGGCAGTTATACAAAATTGAATGAAAGATGTACATTAATACATATCCACTAAATATAGGATAGGAAAAATATGTTGATTTTAAATATTTTGACATCAGAAAAGTCGTCATCATCGTCGTTATCGCCATTATCTATGTTATGATCGAATGTGGTTTTATGGTTGCAGTGATTTTGTACTTCATTCTCCCACCATATATATGTCTAAAAAGAAAATCGAGAGCTACGCATGCGTAAGAACTCTTAGCTTGATAGAACCGGAGGCGCCCATACCTCTCTGGTTCAAATCATGGCCGACGTTCTCTAACCTGAATGCATACCTTGATCACCGACATGTGATCGTTGATTGTGAAAGAGAAACACTCTACCTGAACCACTGACTTCATACTAGCTGCTCTATGGTTTTAGATGGCATTTGTCTAAGGTGGCAATTTTTCCAATATTTGAGAGGTCATGATTTGGTTTCTAGCTGTCCTCCTTGCCATAAAAACCAGGTGGTAGAGCCGACTGATTTAAATACTGGAATTTGTAAAATAACAGTTGAAAAAATTGGAACATTGTTTTGTCTTTGAAAATGAAAGAAATCATATAATTTTATAAGTGATCGGGACTAGTTAAAATAAATTTATAGAAGGATTATATATTCACACACACACACACACACACACACACACACACACACACACACACATATATATATATATATATATATATATATATATATATATTAGTGCTAAGTTATGATTCTTAGAATCAACAGAATAATAGATATTTTGGCAAGCAGTTTTTCTGTCATAAAATTCTCAACATCGGGATAGAGACAGAGCGTAGGTAGAATTGATGCAAATAAGTTTGTCACTTAATTTAGTACCACCATTAGTATGAAATCAAATCTAAATGCTTCTTATTCTTTTTTCTTTTATTCACATTATATATATATATATATATATATATATATATATATATATATAGTGTTTTCATTATAACAGATCAAAGTCAGCAGTAAATAAAACAGTGTTATGATTATGACATTTTTTATTTGATTCATGTCAATTACCTTTGAAAAATAATATCGCCCATATGTCAGCCAAGACTTCAGAGGCACAATATGTTATAATCATTTCACCCAAAGCAAGGCAGTACTCTCAATGGTGTACAGAAGTTTACATAAGAGGAGTGTGATGCGAAAGAGGAACAAGTGGGTGTCATAGAGTAAATTCATGCAAATAGGGCACTAGGGAGCTAAGCTTATCAAAGCAGATTCCGTGAAAGTATTTGTAGAAGAGTCAGGAGGAAGCCGTATTACGACGGTGAGAAAGCGACTGGAGTTGAGCTACCAGGTCGGGGTCGATTACATTACAGATTCTCCGTTTGATTTTGTTAAGAAACCCTAGATGAATATCAGGGTCACCCGACCAGATGTGACAGCAGCATTCAATGCACGGGCGGATAGTAGAATTATATTTATGCAAAATGGATTGAGACGAGAAAAAATTCCTGGTCTCTTTTCCTGGTCCATGTTTTTCAGCAACCTTTAATCTCCAAACATTTAAATGCAGTGTAAATCGCTATCTTCTGTCCTTCTTATTTCTTTTTTCTCTTCCCGCTCATTATTAAAGTTTCTGTTTCTAATCCTTCCCCACTCTGTGACCGTTTGTGTCTTAGTGGCTTTAATGCCTTGTTTGAATGAAATCAACTAAAAATAACACGGATGAAATTGTGATGAAGGAAAAGGCAGACATTAATGTTTGAAAGTCACAGAGAACCTACATTACGGCAGTGGGGAATTGGGGGAAGCCAAAATGTCATCCCAGTAGCGAAAACATTGCAGATTCTTCTTTGGATTCTATCAAGAATTTCTGAATATATAGCGGAAGCGCTACACCAGATATGACAGTTAATTCGAATAATGGTTAAGGTTTTGATAGCATTAGAACAATATCTGAAAACAAATTGAAGAATTATAAAGATCTGAATCTTTTCCGACCAAAATGTGACTAAAGTTCGCGAGGATACGAATAGAAATCATTGAAATCTGCTCTTTAAAAATGCGCAGAATTACTACCAGACGATTCTTTTGAGGAAGCAAATGACTAAACGGGTGATGGAATGATTTACATTTGTAAATTTCAAGCAAATATCATCAGTCAAATTGCGCTGAAGGAAAAGTCTGAAAAAGAATACACTAGAAAAACAAACAAATATATAACAGAGTGCTAATTCTAAAGCAAGAACATAAATGAATAAATTCCTGTGATTCTTCCATTATGAAACACATCGGATACATCTTAAAGCGAAAGAGAGACGAGAGCTGAAACCTGAACAACAAAACAAGTCATGAAACTTTACACACAAACGAAAATGGCGACAGGAAAAAAAGAAAACTACAGTATCAAAGAACTTTGAGTCTGGTTCGCAATCAAAAGAATCGACAAAGAGACAAGTCCGAAAATAAAGAATTATGGCTCACAATATTTAAAACTTACTTCTTTTATGTTCTCCGTCCGTTTAGGCAATCATGTTTCTCTCCAACTGCATATATCATAAGCTTTTTTCTTTTTTTGCTAAGCATCCTATCAACGGTCCAGTGATCCTTTTACACAAACTAATGATATAAATGGCTTTCTGCCTTAACCTCCCTTGCCCACAAGATATAGTTTAATTTTTTCAAGTATTCTTATCTCATTATATGTTCTTAGATTTATTAAATGTTTTCCTGATTCTGAGTAGAAGCGTTCGTTTTGTTGTCATTTTGTAAAGACTTCTAGTTGCTTATTCGTCCATTCTATGGAATATTGAGTATCCGTGGAACCACATTACTGTTGCCTCTGTCTTTTTTCCTACATCAGTGGGAAGATTTCCTAATATTCAGTTTTATATAATAGTATGAATGTCGCATAGCAATCCAGTACGCTTGCCTTTGTTTCTAACGATTATTTCTGTTTTATGTTTTTAATGAGACATGAGCAAGTCTAATGCCTGCTTGGATCTAAGTGTAATGTCTTCCATTCTATGTCAAAATGATTTCCTTGCATTTAAATTTCTGCACCTGTTTTATGTTTATATCTCCAATTTGTAAAGTATGAACTTTTCCTTTTGCTGATGACCATATTTTCTGTTTTCTTTTTTGTTGATGGTTAGTCGATTTTACTCACTTTTTTCTAACCCCTGTTTAGGAGGGTCTAGCAGTTTTCTTTAAGAGTACGCCATCAACATCGGCGTATCTTATAATGTTAAGATTACACACACCGATAATTAATCCTGATGAGGTCTCTAGTTAACTTAAGAAACCCTCGCTGCTCAGGTTGAATCCATCTGGGCAAGATGACACATTTTTTAAAAATTCATTTGTTTTCTGTTTATATGATATTGACCAGTGGTAATATTTCTGGAAGTAAAATTGTAGAACTGTCTTAATTATATTTAAACTAAAAATATTATTTTCGTAATTGAGAAATGCTACTGTGAATTGGTTTTTTTTTTGTTTTTTTGATAAGTCTTTAAAAGACGAAACGTTGATAACGCGAGAAAAGTTTAGGAGAGTAGTCTGCATGTAGCAATTTACTAAGCGTAGATAAGCGTGGGAGAGTACGGCTGTGAATGCTGGACAATATCATCGAAAATGAGGACAAAACTGGAAGCGGCCGAAATGTGGTTCTACAGAAGGATGCTACGGATATCGTGGACTGAGCATACAAGCAACGACGAAGTGTTAGAAAGAATGGCAACAAAAGGAAATTGATGCTGAGCATCAGGAAGAGACAACTGAAGTTCCTGGGACATGCAATGAGGAAGGAGAGCCTGGAGAACCTGATACTGACTGGTGAGATAGAAGGAGGGAGAGACAGAGGAAGGCAGCGGATAACATATCTGCAGAGTCTGATCAGGTGGATGACGGAACGGGGGTTGCCAGGAGCAACAGGAGCAAACATACTAAGAGCCACAAGGGATAGGGAGACGTGGAGATCCATGATCGCCTACGTCCTGAAGGGACAGGGCACATAGAAGAAGAAGAAGAAGATAAGCGTGGAGCAAGGCCGAAAGTATGGAACTTCTACTGGAGATAGAACTGACTACTCAGTCGTATGTATCTAGTGAGGCAAGCGTGTCACTATTGTACCACGTCGATGAGCCTTTGTGGTTCATATGAAAATAGTGTAAATAATAACTACTTATCACAGAAATTCAGAAAGAAATTAAATCTTTACCTAAATTATTTTCTTCAAATTTGTTCCTTGATATGTAAAAGATTTTTAATTCATTTCACTCGAAGCACAGAACGCAAAGAGTTACACAAACTGTAAGTATAGGATACTCAGTCTATATAGTCTATGCAATATTCGCAGGTTGTCTCTGTGGATGTTAGAGAAATAAAAATAAGGGAATACTTGCTAGTACTTCTGGTAGCATTTACCTTGAGCGGGTTGAGCCAGCCTTTTCGATAGAAGAAATTTCATGGGATTTTTTGACTCTACATGAGATCACCAGCTACATGCAATGTAAAGATGTTCAGCAGGATTTTGTCAATTTTTACTGCGTTAGACTGGTTGATAAAAATGAATAAATGATTTGGGAATATATTGATGAAAGTTGGCAAGAGTTGTTATAGTATAGCTAACTTATATTTGCTCGGTTGTGAGGACATGAAGAGTCAATATTTTTGTATAATCATATCGCCCCAAGCAAGGAAGTTTAGTGCACTGGTGCGCAGGGGGCTATATAGGGAGAAATTTATCAGAAACAGGCACAGGTTATAGGGGTGTCAGAAGGTGGATAACAGAAGGATGAGTATACTGGCGTGATGAGAGTACAGTAGAAGGAGAAAGGAGCATGAGATTTTATTATTATTATTTCCTTGATATCTGTTATATATAGAAAAGTAAAATTGGCTTCATCAAATATTCTACTGACCATTAAAAACAAAGACAACCCTATATTGACACTCTTTATATAAAAGCTCCTCGTAATGTGTGAGTTGTTTTTTTAGCCCAATTTGTTGTATTACTGTAAGGCATAGGCTACTAGGAATCCCTTCAATGCGTCTATCGGAAGCTTTTTCAATGAAACAGATGAATCCAACTACAACTGAAATTATTAATGACCTCATTTGCAAAATTGGATAACAATGTTTGACTGAAGCAAATTAAGCCATAGCTGTTGAAACAGGTTCATTTTATAACAAACCCGTCTCGGACTGAAACTTGGCTCTTTATTTAAGTATTCAGCACCTGGTCTACGAAAATATATCATAAACGAACCGTTGGTTAACCTTTATTGCATCAAGATTTCTCCAATACATAGCAAGTTCGGTCTAATGAAACAATATCTCAAGGCATTAGGTCTAGATGGCGCACAGATCAGATATCTGCTCGGAATTTTCTGATCTGAGTAATGCAAAAATGAAGGCAGGAATATTTCATAGGACACAAACAAGAAAACTGAGAAACAATGAAAATTGTCTCCTCAGTGGCTATGATTGCTGCGTAGAATTCTTTTGCTAAATTATTTAATTGGCTATTATTTGCTTTAAAATTTTCATTAATCTCTTGTAAAAATAAGGATAATACTAGAAAATCTCGTCTTCATTAATTTTTAAAATGTTGTAAGTAAATATCATATTTAATTATTCATTTACCAGCAGAAAACTAAAATAAAATATTTGTTTGATTGCCAATTAATAGCCTAAATAGAAATTTAAATCTGGTTTTGTTGAAATATTTATACAATAATAACGCATTAAAACTGTTTGTACGTTTGTGTATAGATTCGTATACACAAAAAAGGATTTTTTCTGTAATATCTTACAATCTCGCGCTAACTGGACAAAACAAATATTATCGAATTCACAGGACCAAAGATAAACCCGAAAAAGCCTCACCTAACATGCTCCAAATATCCCAAAATTTTGTTGCTTAGTGTCTCTTATATATATATATATATAGGGGGGAGACAATCATTTTGCATGCTTGAATGCGATACTAAATCTAAGTTTGTTGGGTGTTACCTCGATTATTTTTATTAGCTGATCAATGAGGAATTATCAGAAGAAAATTCAGGTATTTTCTGTTTATTGTGTTATTCTAACATAACAGTTATATTTTAAATTATTTCTACGCAATATCCTTTAGCTAACTGAATCTAAAACGGTTCGTGCTATCAAATAGACGATTGCAAACATTGCCAAAATAAAAATAAGAAACAACTTGCTTCAAATCTCTCAAAAAACTCTGCGTAAAATGAAAACTGTGTTTCTAGTATGTTATTTGTTTGTTTGCTATAAAGCTTTATATATATATATATATATATATATATATATATATATATATATATATAATGCTGTATAGCAAGCAAATATATATATATTAAATATATATATATTAAGCATTCATGAATAATACGAGCTACTAAATTTGGAGAAATCATCGCTTGTGTAAAGCTTGTTCCCAAAATTATGGAAGTAGCCTCTAGCAAAAATGGGATCATGCTCGAAGAAATGAAATTATAAACAAACAAACAATTTCCTGTGCAATAGCATTTTTTGTCGGTATCGGTGTAAAACAGAAGTGAATATTACTTCTACGCTCGTGAACAACGTATAAAAGAACCGAGCGAAAAAAATGGCGACTATCTTTTAAGCGGAAGGCAGCGAAGCAGACGGGAATATGCATCTTATTCACGTGGAGATCTATTTTCTACAAACACCGTGTTTTACTTGAGATTTTAACGTTTTTTTAATGACGGTTCCTGCGCAACCTAACTAAAACAGTCCCTGTCTTATCGTCCGGAATGAAAACGAATGCTGAGCAATCTCCTCAAAGATAAAGAAGAGATTTTAAGTAACAGAAATGTGATTCTATTAAAAAGTTCTTGCAGAATTTTTAATTTTGATGTTAAATGATGTATTTTCAAAAAAAGTTTTCGTTATATTACTTTTAATTTATATATCATTTTAAAGAGTGTTTTTCACTTTATCTAATCGTTTTAATTACAATCGTTTTAAAACAATTATGTTTTTCAGCGCATTGAATACAACATGGACAGAAAGCAAATTCGCACAATTTTCTTATTTCAATTCAAACTTGGCCGAAAAGCTGCCGAAAAAGCTCACGATATCAACAAGGCGTTTGGCCCAGGAACTACTACTAAACGCAAAGCTGACGAGAGTTTTGATGAAAATGAGCACAGTGGTCGGCCATCAGATGCTGACAAAGATCAATTAAAGGCCTTAGTCGAAGCCAATCTACTAAAAACTGTTCGAGAATATACTTCTGAATTAAATATAACGCATACAACGATTTCCAACCACTTGAGAGAGACTGCAAAAACAAAAAACTTAATAAATGGATACCTCAGGAATTGAACGACAAACAAAACAAACGCCTTTATGAAGTGTCATCATATCGACCCGTTATTCGACCGGATTATGACTTTCGATGAAAAATAGGTTCTTTTTGACAACCTGCGATGCTCCGCTCAGTGGTTGGATGCTGAGGAAGCTCCACGGCACTTTCCGAAGCCACTGTTGCACGAAAACAAGGTCATGCTGTGTGGTCTGCGACCGGTCTCATCCATTACAGCTTTTTAAATCCAAGTGAACCCATTACGGAGGAGAAATACTGTCAACAAATACATGAAATGCATCAGAAACTTCGACAACAACAGTCAGTATTAGTGAACAGAAAATGCCCATTCTTCTCCACGACACTGCTCGACCGTCGATAAAATGACCCTGCAGAAGTTGAACGAACTGGGTTACGAAATTCTGCCTCATCCGCCATACTCACCAGACCTCTCGCCTACCGACTACCACTTTTCCAAGCATCTTGACAACTTCTTGCGTGAGAAATGCTCCAAAAACATAAGTGATATCAAAAACGACTTCAGTAACTTTATCGCCACCGGAAAGCTGGATTTTTACGTTACTGGCATAAATGCACTTGTTTTGCGTTGGCTGAAGTGTCTTGATTGTGATGGTGCTTATTTCGATTAATAAATTTTTGTTGTCGCCGAGATATATGCATATGAAGTTAAAGGCGAAAAACGCAAGAACTTTCTTTACAACCTGATACATAGAGAAGCTGAAGATACCATGGACCAAACTTGTGATCTACAAGAAGGATTTGGAGAAAATAAAAACAAAAAGAAAACTACTTAACATCAGAAAGTGACAGCTGAAAATTATGTAGAATATAACAATGGATAGAAGTACAACATTGAGATTCGAATATGTATTAGGATGCCAAAAGACGCATTCTAAAAGTTAAGCCGGGTATTAAGAGACAGGAAAATTTCGTTAGAGATATATCCAGGAAAGGGATATATATTATTCGAAGTAGCTAAGTGGTTTTGGCAAACGTAACCGGGTAGGACAATCTATCAAGTAGCCGTAATGGAATGCTACTCGTCGTAGTCGTGTGCAGTATGCTTGGGAGTAGGTTTATGCAATATGCGTTCCAATAGGCGTATTCTTAGGCGTCCCCGTCTTAGTCTGTTTTTATGGCTGACACCAGCCAATCATATTACTGTGAGGGGGAACCAAGGTGTATGCATATTCATTACATAAGTTGCAAACAAAGTGTACTGAACTGTTACGTGATATCTATTCTTCTGTATGGCAACAATTCTGGTCACTCTCTTCAAATATGAAAGAGAGACTTGAGGCAACAGAAATGTGTTTCTACAGAAAGATGATAGAGATAACATGGGTCAAAAATGGAAGAAGCGTCGAGGTTTTGGAAAAAAAATGAAGCAAAAAGGAAACTTATACTCAACATCAGATATAAGCAGTTGATGTTTCTGGGACGCGTAATCAGGAAGGCGACTTGCAGAATCTGATACCCACGCAGCAGAGAGAAGGAAATATACACCGTGGAAAACGGTGCGTGAAATACATAAGCAAATGGAGGTAAGAGCAGGGTTTGAAAGAGATAACAAGACGACATTCATAATTAGCTACAAGAGACAGGAAGATCATGACTCTCCACATTCCACTATTCATGTATTTCTCAACACCGTTTCTCTTGTTATTTCTAAAAAAAAGAAAAAAACCAAATCTATCAGTATGTCACGCGTTACTTTCACTTGTATCTCTTTTCTCTAACTGTAGTGAGTTTCAGATTCTTGAAGCCATCTTTCCACATTACTTGTCTCAGAAACTTAAGCTGTCCCTTCTTGGCGTTAACTTTTCGTTTCCATCCTGTTCAAAACCTTATCGTTGCTGACATCAATATCGGTCTATTTTATCTTTAGAATCGTTATGTGGAACTACATTTCGATTGGTTTAAGTCTTTTTTTCATCTTTAATGAGATTGTCCAGCATTTGCTGACATATAGAACGACAGATATTGCATAGCAGTCCGGTACTCTTTTCTTTGTTCCCAACTAAATTTTCCGGTTTCTCATGAACTGCTTTGCTGTGGGAATGCGTAGGTGGCCATGCCAATATCCCTCGAATATCAGTGTCACTCTATCCGTCCTTTGTTAAAACACTTCCCAGTTATTTAAATTTCTGTGCCTACTAGATTTTAATGTCCCCAAACTGTAACAGGCAGTTTTGGCTCATCTTTTCAGATGAACATGCATTCAGATTTCTTTTATGTTTAGTCTTTTCTTCTTGGTTTTCTTTGCTACATTTGATAGTAGGTCTTGTAGTTTCCTTTCCTTGTATTTTATCAGAACTGTGTTATCTTCGTATATACATTTATAATAAGAAAAAAGAACCTGTGACCTATATACAAGCACTGGAAATATAGTTTACTCTTCAAAACTCGAAAGAACCCAGATTTTATACTCATCGAAATTTCTGATGAAGGTAAATTAATAAAAGATGATATTAATTTTCTATGTTTTTTCTTACTAATTCCTAATTAAATAGTAAGAGAATGTTTCTGTGTAGGCGGGCAAGTCATAATTAACACTTAATTTTGCTTTTATAAATCGTTAATATTTCATTCATTGCTGTTATTTATGTAAGGGTTGTTTCATTCACAGACGATACCAGAAGAATTGTATCAACATGAGACGCTATCCATCTTTAACATTTCTTTTTAATCTAATTTCATGTTAGGGCTGCTGATTTGATTGCACCTTTCACGGTTTCTTTTAATTCAGTCAGTTAAGTGTCATACGTCATACACGCTTGGGTGATCATGTCTCGAAAGAGACATGAGAGACTGGACAGAAGATTATCCCGCAGTAGGTTGCCATTGCTTTCTGTGGTAGACTGGTTGCCGACCAAGGCTATAGAACCCAATCTGTCCTGTTATTTAACCCATAACTGGAAGGAAGAGAGGGATTAATACCTTTCCCAAGGGTATTTGCACGTAAATGAATGCAATGAATTCAACTGGAATTTGAACTCGGCTCCCCGATTTCTCGTTCCGAGCCTATATCCAATGCACCACAACGCACATCCTGCACCACAACGCACATACGAAACATAAAATTGACATTTTAAGTTCTTTAAAATATTAAGTGAGTCATTTTAATTGCGAATGAAATAGTATGAGATCTTCAGTTTTTTTTTTAATCATCACACTCCAGGCATGGCAGTACTGCCATAGTGCCTAGAGGCTGCATAAAAAGAGAATGAAGATTTACATAAAAAGAGGGCGAAGAGAAAGTGAAACCTAAGAGGAACTAGTTACAGGAGGTTTCAGATAATGGGCAAGAGGAAGATGAGAATACTGGTGTGAAAAGATTTGCGTGAGAGTATAGTGAAAAAGGGAGTAGAACAAGATTCAGGAACTGTTGGGGAAAATATAAGAGAAGTATGGGAGTCCCGGGAAGAAAAGATGGAAATTGACGTTGCATTTAAACTCTTGGAAATTGTAGATATCAGGGAAGCAATCTATGGGAGTTACACAGGCGGGAAGTGTGAGAAAAAAAGCTGTTTGAGTAGAAGTGAGGACTGCATTTGGAAGTTTTGCTTGCAAAAATGTGAGACCTTGTTACCAGTCTGGTTGCTTAAGTAAATTCTTGTAGAGGGGGCACCAGGGAGCTAAGCTCGTTGAGGCAGAAGCCATGAAAATATTTGCAGAAGAGACAGAAGGAAGCCACATCTCGTCTGTGATAAATTGGCTGGAGTCTAGCTGCCAGGTCAGAAATGATTACATTACAGATTGTCTTCTGGATCCTCTGGGAAGAAAACGAGATTAATAGCAGGGGCGCCTGACCAGATATGACAAAAGTATTCAATGCATGGTCGAATGGTTGATTTGTATATGTAAAATATGGACTTAGGCGATTAAAATCTGTAAGCAAAAAACTCGGCCTTGTCCGCAGTGGCTGTGAGATCCTTAAATGTAGGATTTGCTTTTGCTCAACATACATTTGCAGCGCCGCCAGTTGTCTTATGAGACGAACTGGCGGGCTGCTGTACAATGCTACTTTCGCTCAGTAAACAACCGCTTAGCGTCATTAAAGATACTCTTGCACACATTATGAGCGGAGTCAAATAAGAGCCTATTGTGCACAGACGAGTGGCACCGATATAGCCGGAAGAAGTGATTCCTGTGTTCAATGGCGGGAGAGAAGTCAGGAGTGAACCAGGGGAACGAATGGCGTCTTACAAATATATTATTAAATATACCTCTTATATTACAAATAATATATTCAGTGAACTTCTTGTATTAAAAATAGTCAATCCTCTTCTATTTAGAATAAGATAATAAAAGAGCTTCTTACAAATAATATATTAAATGAGGATCTTGTATAGCGCATAAAAAATATTAAATGAGCCCCTTGCACAGAAAAGAAAATAATAAATAAGCTCCTTGTATAGCAAAGCAGATATTAAACGATCCACTGACATTACGAATAAAATATTCCAAATAAAATATTGAGCTTTTTATCTAACAAATAACATATTAAGTGGGCAACCTGAATTGCAAATAAAGTATTAAGTAAAAAATATTGTATTTCGGATGAAATATTAAGTGAGCCACTTTTATAACGAATGCAATATTACGTCAGCCTCTTATTTACTAAAATAAATTAAAAAGTGGTACTCTAGCATAAAATTAAAAAGTGGTACTCTAGCATAAAAAATAAAATATTCAGTGGGTCTTTCGTATTGCAAATAAGATTGTAAGTGAGACTTTCGTATTTAAAATAAAATATTAGGAGAGCTTTTCGTATTACAAATAAATAAGTGAGCCTTAAGTTAAAAACCAAGAATTTTATATTTTGAGTAATCTAAAATATTATGTGAGCATCTTTTGTTGCGAATGAAATAGTTGACCATCAAATTAAAAATGAAATATTCAATGAACCTGTTGCATTGCGAATTAAAAAAACAAAGGATTGAAATAAGTTGTACTTTGTATACTCACTGATTTGGTTAGCATGATTAACAACTTTTTTATTATCGCTTAATCTATGACAAACATTCAGATTCACGGTTTTATTCATTATTTTCAGTATTTCAATCATTCAATGCTATGACATACCATGCTACTTCCAAAATCTCGAATCACCCCCATTTCTGCCGTATTCCAAATGCAAGAAGAAACTCTTATCCAGGCATATTGCTCCAACAATTACAAAATAATGAATACATGGCAGCTTTCGTGAATAGTTCACTCTTGACCACTTCAAGTCATTGGTCATTCAATTTTTAACCTCCCTCTCCTCGTGAGTTACACTTTCTTCAGATTTCTTTTCCATTCATATGACTCACATAATTTCGACTGTAACACTTTACACTGAGTAGATCTCGGGTTTTGTATTGAATAAAAGTTAGCTACAGACAAAAGGAAAACTAAAAACTTATGACACTAAGTTTACGTCATCCAATTTTCGCCAGTTTTTGCGTATTCGATATTATTTCCACGCCATTTCTTTTATCACTCCTCTGCAAATAACTTAAACTTGTTAAAACCATCAAATGCACTTTTTATTACGGCTTATCTATACCAACATAATGGTTATATTGCTGATGATTTATGATAAAACTTTCTTTAAAAGAATCTCCGGGTGTTAAGCTCTATCAATTCGTTTCTTAAAAATCGAATTTAACAAATGAAGAATAAACAAATTTATGCACGAATCTAATGGAGCGTGACAATGTTTAAATTTAGTGCATTAAGCAATTTCAGAAAATATTTTTCAAGAATAAATTTAGAAGTTAATAATGAAAAATTTCCTGTTAAGATTCAGAAAAAAATCCTTTGAAAAAGCACTTACCTTTTTGTTTAGATTTCATTCTTTCTTATTTTAAGATGTTTGCACTTTTGAAAGTCTGATTAGATGTAAGCCAATGATAACTTACCTGAAAAAAAAAAGTAAATTGTCATTTGTCGGAGAATGAAAGAGATAATTTATTTTAGACACGGAAAAGGATAAAAAACAGATACTTTTGTTTTACTTAGATTTTCTTCACATTTTCTATCCCCCCCCCCAAAAAAAAAGAATGTCACTCAGATTATCAATATTGACTGAAATTCGAAGAAAATATATCTTGAATCCAACCGGGTATATTTTCTGGTTGTTCTTTTTTTATTTATTTAGCGGCATATGAATCTTCATATGTTATTTAATGCCGAAATCTATCTATTTTGTTCTGCTCCGATGAATTTTAGTCACTAATGCCCCTGCTACAAGAATTTACCCGTGCAACCAGACTAGAAACAAGGTTCCATCCATTTTGCCACTGTTGTAAAACTTGGCTGTTTTCACGTTATATCTGGGTATTTTCCATACTTGTCCTTGGTTGATCCCAAATATATCAACCAAGGACACCTTTAAGACCAGGTGGATCAATCACTTTATAAACTTGTGATTGAACCACCTGGTCTTGAACGTGTCACTCACAAAAAGGTGTCAATCACCTTATAGACTTGTAATTAAACCAGCTGGTCTTAAAGGTGTCCTTGGTTGAAAAATATGTAGACTGTACCAGGAAGAAAAGTTAGCGATTATGCTGTTTCCCAACAAAAATGAACTATTGAATGAAAGAATAGAAATTATGACTAAGTGTAACCATATTAAAAAATACTTATTAGGTTCATAAATGTTGTAATTTCTTGTAATTTTAAAAATTGTGCGTTCAAAAATTCTCCGTCACGTGAACGTCCAAAAAAGCCACCGTTACGTGAGAGTTCTTGAAAAACAATAAATGGCAAAATCAGTTATGGCAAATACCCTGAAGATATCACTCATGGTAGAAACCTAGATTGCGTAATAACTCGTTTACAAATGAAGAATGTTCAAAAGGTCTACAATATAATTTTATTGAAGATTTTTAATACAAATGTGCACTGGTCTAATTTTATTGTGACCAAAACTAAGTAATTAAACCCTCAATCAATCAATCAATCAATCAATCAATCAATCAATATATATATATATATATATATATATATATATATATATATATATATATATAGGATTCATTTCGAAATAACAACATCACTTGAAAAGACACAAAAAGTGTCGAAACAAAATAGCTACTTTTGTAGTGATATTATAACATATCAATGTAATTTATTATAATATTAATATATATATATATATATATAAATATATATATATATATATATATATATATATATATATATATATATATATATATATATATATATATATATATATATATATACCGTCGAATTCATCTTGTATCCAAGAATAAAGTTTCGTCTTTGCTGATTGCTATCATATCATGATTGTGTTGATAACTAAATTTACCGCCATCGTGCAGGTTTAGAATCAGAAGCTTTTAGTTTCAGTAAAACCTACTCCTCTCACATATACCTTATCGCTATTTGGCTTTGCAAGATTTGCTTGACAGTGAAAGAATGTGGGAGTAAATTAAAGTATACATGGCAAAAAATTGTTTCAATTTGACCGCAACTTGCTATGGAATGACCCACAGTCTTGATTTCATAACCTACCTCTGCTGCACGTATGGAATGGTACCTGCAGAATTCAGTTATGAAACTGCAACGGACTGCCCCTCTGTTACAATTTTGAGTAGCGCCTTCTGTAACATGTCCGTCATGCGTAGCCATCTTCATCCGCTTATGACCGGAAAAACCCTAATGTTAGAACAAGCGGAACACTTGGGATAGTTATGAATGTATATAAAAAACAAATAGGAACAATTTATCAATCTAACACAAATATACTGGAGAAAATCTTAGTTATCTTCATATAACTAAAGTCTTTAAGACATCAGGAAGTGCCAGGACACACGGAACGAGTGATCGAAGTAAGGTTTCGGTTCAAAATTCTATTCCCTTGTAAAAAGTCGGAGCGTACATTGACCAAAACAGTATTTACATTATTGCCCTCATCTTTGATGCCATTAGTACGTTTCAGCCGTTGTATGTTCCAGCTTTCCTCAGGTGCTAGTAATTTCGAACCGAACCCTTTATTACAATCACCAGGGTATATCATTCTCATTCCTTGCATAGTAGTAGCAGTAATGCCACAATTGGAAGTCATGAGTTATCTCCCTCTAACTCTTCAAGCTTTATGTTCACAACTGCTGTAACCTGGTATTGAACTCACAACACTAAGAGTCAAGTCAGGAACTAACCAACGTCTTTATCCACTGGGCCATGTGTCGAGGAAAGTTGGGGCGTACAACTGTCGAAACGTCCTACAAATGACAACAAAAACGAGGACAATAGTCCGAATAATGTAAATATTGCAAATACTAACTCATCTCAGAAATATAGACAAATTGACCAAAACGTCGTGAACATGACAATAAAGATGAGGACAACAATCCGAATAATATGAATATTTTATTCGCATAATTTTGATTGATGTCCTCATCTTTTTGCAGTTTGTGCGTATAATTCACGTGTTTGCGGATTTCAGTTCTCGTTGGTCTTTGCTGGATTCGATTGTAAATGTTTATGCGTGTGTGTGCGTTTGAGCGATTCGTGTTGATTCTAATATTTGTCTGGTTGTTGTCTGTATATTGATTGTGGGATATTTTGCGGGAAAGTGAAAAAATTTTAAACCCCCACACACGTTTGTTGTGTGTGTGTCAGTGCATTTTTGCTAGTACACACGTAATTTAGAGTGTATACGTATGTGTTCTGTGAATAAGGATGTAAACATCTTTCCTGTTTCGCTTGAAATAAATCAATTTTTCATCCTCACTGAATATCTTGTCAAAAAATAACATTTTCGTAACTTGCACCGGAAGATAATGCTTTACTACCGACCGGGACTTTTCTTTCAAAGCTTCGGAATTTTCACTAAAAACATACCACAGATGACTTCTTCCAAATGATTTATATTTACCTGAAATTTTCCAAAAGACTCATAGTGGATATTTAGCAGTCACTTATAAGCACACTTATAACCAAACACATACGTACACTTCACGGCTAACCAATCCATTAAAACATTTGTGTTTTTTCGGCACTCACATGTGCTATATATTAAAACTATGAGAAGTGCAGCTACTTATAGTTTTTTGAGAGGCTAGGCACATGATCTAACATAACTCAACAATGTTAGATCATGTGCCGTCACGTGAGCAAGTTGGCGTTTAAAAGTTTTCTTAGGTCATGTTGCTTGTAAACCCATCTTCGAGCCCATCCATCTGGCCCATCGAAGGTGATCCTTGATTCGTCTGTAAAAAGTACTTTCAGTTTTCAAGTATTTTTTTTTACCTACTGCAATTTTCTTTTTTCTTATGTTTTTTTGTTAAAATGGGTCTCTTTATTTTATTTTATTTTTTAGATCTGAAAACTTTCTTAATGCTCTACACCTTGTTTCCCTTGACACCATAAGAGCTCCAGCGGCCTCAAATATTAACGTACTTGAGGCATTTCGGTTTCTTATTAATTCTCTTCGGATATGTGATAGATCTCGCTTTGTTAAATTCCTGAATTCAGCCAGAGACTTTGTTTTCTTTAGTTGAATTCCCATTTGACATATTTTCTTGATTGTTCAATTATCCCTTTTCAAATGCTTAGAAATTTGAAGCGAAAACTTTCTTTTGCTAATTTCTTTGATTATATAGTTCTTTTCATTCATTGTTAGTTCTTTTTTACGAGCAATAATATTAAATTCTAGTTCTTGCAAATAATCTCTTGACACAGCAAATTGCTCTAATTACTGAAAGATACTAAATATCAATCTGAAATTGAAAATTGGGACACAACTGCTTTCATGCTTACTTGATATACAAAATAGTACAAATTATTTCATTGGATAACATATATCTATGAATTTTACATAAAATATCCGATAATACCTCTTTTGCATATAATCTCAACACGCAGTTTATATATACAGTCTGTATACACATGCATACATTTATTTTGTTGAAAGAGAGCAAAGCATGATGAGAATAGTCACCAAACTTGACAAAACTAATTTTTTCGTCAAGATGTTAATGTTCTCAAGAGAAAACAGAAGTATATTTCTATTATTATATTACATTTTTTATCTTTTTTCACATGTTCAAAATGTTCGTTAAAAATCATTGTTTCCTTTTTGCGTCAGCGGGTGGGCTAACGTTTTAGAGATTTTTTAACGTCTATTTACATTATAACACATTGTTGTTGAAATATGTCTATAAATCAAATAATTATAGAATTTTAATTACATTTTATGTCTTATTAATAAATGAATTAACTTGTCTTTTAAAAATTTTCTTTAGAAAATCTTGGCAAATATATACATATATATTAATCATCCACAGACAGATTTGTTTCGCTGTACCACAGCTCATCAGTATGGTTAGACTCCGATGGCGTTTTTACCCAGAATTGAAACCCGACCGAACTGGCGTCAATCGGCGATTCTACTTCTGAGCTACGGGCGCTCGGTAGAAGGTGGCAGACATTTTAGCGTGTATATTATCATTATACATGCCCAATAGCTGAGAGTGTTCTAATTCATTGTTGAATGAATGATATATATATATATATATATATATATATATATATATATATATATATATATATATGTCCGAGTGAATACAGAACGAAGAATTCTTACAACGTCCAAAACATTAATTTAAAACAGTGCTCGATATATAATATATAGAGATGTGAATATTTATTATAAATTATATTTTAGAACATGTACAATATGTATATATATATATATATATATATATATATATGAATGAGAATTTCTATATATAATCGCTATATATAATTTCTATATATAATCGCGATTATATATATAAAAATTATGTACATGTTCGTAATAATAATATATATATATATATATATATATATATATATATATATATATATATATATATATTATAATTGTTCTTATTATAATAATAATGTCATACTGCAACTTGATAGCTATTATGTTTCGGTGTTAAAATACCATCATGAGGCAGTAAAATGTGGTTAATTTATTTTGTAATATATAAATAATGGAATTAAAAAAAAACATAAATAAATGAGGAAATAAAAACATGGTCAGCCAATGAAAATAATTACGTGAGGTGGGAGATAATAAAATCTCAAATAACAGTGTGCGTATGACTGAGTTTTTAAACGGTCGTGTAGCGGACGTTTTACCGTGGAAATCCAGTCATGCCAAATTTTAGACCAGAAAACGAATAAATACAGAATAAAAATAAAGGAAATGAAAAAAGAAAATGAATTCAAACTTTGGAAATGATAAAATAAAAGAAAAACAAAAAATCAAATCTAAGAGAAAGATAAGAATGATGAACAGAGATATTAAAATATGTACTTTATTTATTAATGAGCCCCCCACCAAATAATAATATTTATTAAAATACCAGTTCGATGAGCTAAAATTTTTATATTATCATAAGTACAAATGCAATAATAATAGTAATTTAAACAAATAGTCGACAAAAAAAACTAAATTTCATGCTCTACTTTTGAATTGGGCACTATTTAAAGTCAATATCTAACAGTGGAATATCATCCTATTAATAAATTTCTTTTTCAAACAGAAACACAATTTACCAAACATCTCCACTGAATCATAAAGTAAAAAAAGCAATAATCTTCTTTAATTATTTAATTAGAAAAGCTATAAATATTTTTATGCATAATATATATTAAAAGGTTTTTTCTTAAGAAAATATTTTGATGAATTATGAATTTTTACCGAAATTGTTTTCATGTTTCTTTTAAATTTAATTATAAAAAAATGATGAGATTATTTTTTTTAATTCTTTATTAATTTCAACGATTTTGATGATATTATTATTA
>JBBBDQ010002083.1:1335000-1340000 GCA_037127315.1 Ascarosepion bandense
AACGATATTCATATGATTATAAAACCGACAACGGTGGCATAGCATCTGATTGCATAACTGAAGTTTAATCAGCTTTGATTCATTTAACATAAAGCTAAGTACAACATTCACTACGAATGTTTTGTTGCGTTAGTATCTGTATGCTTAACTTGAAAAGGGATTCGCGTAGTGGTGCAGTATATATCGACTCGGAAAGATAAATTGGATAGCCAAGTTCGAATTCCAGTTGAATTCGTTGCCTTCACTTACGCACAAATACCCTTGGGAAAGGTGTTAAACCTTATCTTCCCTCCAGGAAGAGACGGGCCAAATAACAAGACCGATTGGATTCTGTAGCATTGCTTGGAAACCAGTCTCCCCCAGAAAAGTAATAGCAACTTACTGCGGGAAAATCTTCCGCCCAGTCAGTCATGTCTCTTTCGAGAAATGATCGCCCAAACATGTATCACTGCATGGACATGAGAAGTAACATTAACAATTCTGACATTTTCTCTGGTGGTAAAAACCGACCATAGCATTCTATATGAAATTATATCAGATAAAGTTAATGAAACTGACGAATGTTGTAGGTATTTTGTTACAGTAATTGTTTTTACACTACCGGTAATACTATTACTACTACAACTACTATGACTATTCCTAATGTAAAACTATTACAAAGAGGAAACTGCAATAAACTAGTAAGAATACCACCAACAACCGTTTACAGACATAGAAATTGTTACAATTTTTCGGGTTTTTATAATAAACCCAGACAGAACAATCGAAGCTAGTCACTCAGACATCTTAACCAATGACCACAAAAACGATATGTACTTTCTTATTAACATAGCAGATTCTAGAGATTGTAATGTAATTTGAAGGTCCTAAAGTATCTATCAATGTTACAAGGTTTTTTGAAGTGAAAATCTGAAAAAGTGGCACAGGATAACATCAGTAATTCCTCTTCATAGTTGAAGCCTTCAGTTTGATTGGAAAAGGTTCTAATAGACCCATTAAATAGATTCCTGGTAGGCCAAGCCTAAAAATAACAAAAAGAAAATATTCTTACAAGTACAGCTCACGCTTCACTAAGGGCTTTATCTGTGCAAAATGCGTGTGATCATAGGTTGTCATTATTTTTTATTTTTAATAAATGGAAAATATAATTTCATTTCTTATCTGAGATTGGGACCATGAAGAAATGATATACTACAGAAATCAAATAAAACAATAAAATGATGAATATGATGTTGCTTTAGTTAAATTATGCATTACTATACAAATATCTAGGTAGAAGCACTTTGATAAAATTTAATTCTATTAGTCTAAATGAAGATTTCGCATATAGATGTGTTTTTTTGTCAAAATACAGATACTTATATCCAATTTTTTAAACTTAGAATATGGAAATTGATAACATTCTCATGCAGATATGAAGATCCAATTAAAATGTATATTAACAATATCAATGTTTCATAATTTAACAAACAATCGATTTTGAACGCGATTTAAAGATGTCATAGGTAAGCATATATATATATATATATATATATACGTAAAATCACAAGTTAATTTGCCTGAAGGGAGTGAAATTTAGACTCGAAACACGTGTAGCGTCACAAATAGCAATTTTGACACTTGATGTATCATAACATATATAATAATAACAACAATAAATATACACTTTAAACAAAACTTTCACGGCCAATGACACTTTTTATTCTATCTATCTATATATATATATATATATATATATATATATATGTGTGTCAATAAAGTGGCATACATGATACACGATTGGGTGATTATGTCTCTTACGAGACATGACTGACTGGACTGAAAATTATTTAGTCATTACATTTTGCAGTAGACTGATTGTCAACCAAGGCTATAGAATCCAATATATCCTGCTAATTCACCTATAGATGGAGGAAGTATCAACGCATTAATACCTTGTAACGGTATTTGCGCGTAAGTAAATGCAACGAATTCAATTGGATGTCCAAATCAGCTTTTCGAGTTATCGTTCCGAGCCGATATCGACTGCACCAAAACACACATCATCATCATCATCTCTCTTTTTCTATCTGTCTGTCTGTCTGTCTGTCTGTTTCCTCTCTCTCTCTCTCTCTCTCTCTCTCTATATATATATATATATATATATATATATATATATGTAGAGAGAGAGAGAGAGAGAGAGATGCGTTACTTTTTCAATTCTTCCGGTGACTGGCGTGTGTATACACCGCATATATATAACACGCTAAAAGTTCAAGTCCCTCATTCCATGCGCCTATGGTTCAGGAAGTAGAGACTTCGACTGACACCAAATCGGTTGAATTTCTAATCCAGACTGGAAGCAAGTGGAAGTCTAGCCAGACTGATGAGCTGTGATACAGCGACACAGGCTTGTATGTGGATGACTAATATATATTTTCTGCTTTTAGGTAGCAATACTTCATTTCTGCAAGTTTCGTTAAAAATGACAGACACAGTATTATGGTTAAGTTTATTTTATACCGTTTTTCGTGTGATTTTATAATTTTTTGTTTTTCAAAACATAAGTTATATAAAAATTGTCAAAATGTGTTATTTATCCAAGGGTTTTCGGCTATACTTTTAGTCATGATCAAAGATGAATTTTATTTTACTTTAACTGAGTACATAGATTGTTCTGTGTAAGTATGTAGTGTCTGGAAGTTAAATCTTGCAGGTTAAACCATCATTAGTTCTCATGTGACATGACACCTTGGCCACCATATTCAGTAGTTCTAAATAAATATACTGTTTAACATATGAGTTCACTTATACTTAACATCAGTACGAAACAGATGAAATTTCCAGTGAACATAAAGGGAAGAGGAATTAGTAAATTTGACACTCACAGGACATATTGAAGGCACAAGAGACATACCAAAACAGCGGTGAAAGACATAACTAGCTTGTAGAAGTAATAAACAAAACAAAAATTAGACGAGAAAGCAAAAAACATTTTACTGCATTTCTGAGATGAAGTATTGTAATTATTTTCATTGCTCGGACTGATGTCCTCATCTTTCTTTTCTTATTGTCATCGTTTCGGTCCGACTTGGAACTTCGAACTGAACTCTTTATTTTATTCACAAGAGGAGATTGTTCTCGTTCCATGTGACATGCTGCTTTTAGATAACTCAGTTATATATGTGGTGAACAAAGTTTTTTTTCACCACTGTTCTAGGCAGGTATTACATTCACAATCACCTGAAGAAGGTCTGAGCGTACAATACCGAAACGTCGTGAAGATGAAAACAAAAGGCTGAAATGTAAGCAAAAATACAATCTTCATAAAGAAATATAAATAACAGGACATTATGGAGGATCGTGTCGCCATGGTTCCTAAAGTACACAGCGTATAGGAAATAGTAGTATATATAATTAAAACTATTATTGCAGACATTATACACAAAGTAAACCATATTTTTGCTATTTTCGAGAATTTCAGCGAATACAATCTGAAGAATAAAATTATTGCAAGAAATACCCGATTTGAACCCATGTAGTTGAGGCCAAATTGAAACTTCCTTCGAAACTGGAGTTTATATAAGACGGCTAAGGAACCAAACAACCGCTATATTTGTAATAAGATACGGTTTGTGCGGCTTGACTGCAACTTGGCCGAGTAACATTTTATTTGAACTGTGCATGTTTACGAATTCACTGTTTTCCGCGCAATTTGTCCGAATGCCGAACACAGGTCATCAAACAATACGCTGCCTGATTTTCTCTTCAGATATGCCACGCAAGCCGACATTTATAAAAGGTGTATTCATCAAAGCGTTCAAAATGAACCGGCGAAGGAGGGGATATCTTCCTACGTGTATGCCTTTCTATGCACACGATATCTCGCTCTTTCACAAAGACACTGTAGCGATGACTACTCCAGAAATTTGGGCTAGTTCAAGATGACTTAAGAATATGTTTTTGATGCAATGGCTGTTAACATTTTCTGAAAAAATATCTTTATACGTATAAACTGATAAGGCATTCATGTGTGGGCAGCGTTGCAGAAATTAACTCAATGATAAGTAACTGTTTCAGAATGCCAGGTGTGATAAACTTGGATGTGCGAGTAATGGACAGCAGTTAAGAATTGGAAATCGGAGAGCGGAGTTCTAATTCCATTCGGGTTCGGTATATTGATTTAAGCGAAAATACCGTTGAGGAATATATGAATTCGCCTATTCTCCCTTAGATATGCTTTCATTAGTTGAACTTTTGTTAGTAAAATGTATTATCATCTCCATTGATATATGCGGTAAAAAAAGAGAAAAATATATTTAGTGTATTATTGTAAAATGTAGAAAAATAATTAATTGTAAATATTTACTGGGACAGTTTTTTTACCATTTCACCCCAAACAAGACGGAACCGCCAATAGAGAGTTACAGTTTGAGGAAAGTCCGATACAAGGGGTGTTTAAGAAAGGTTAAGAGATGAACGGGAATCAAGAAGTTAGGAGGAGGAAATTGATGTTGCATTTACATTTTTGGAGACTGTAAATCTAATGGAAACAAGTAAATGTAAGTGAACTTCCTAGGAGGAAAGTGTGAACAAAGAAATTGCTCGAGTAGAAGAAGTGATTGCATATAACAATTTCATCAATAAAAGGGTGGGACCTAGATGCCAGTCTAGTAGCACACTTACATTCATTAAGTCCGTTTTTTCAGTGACGTGAATTTTTACTTGAAGGCAGTGATATATTTTTGAATGTCTGAGTACGGAAAGGTGCTAAACAAGTGCACTCACTTTGTTTGACATCAGAAGCCTAATCGTTGCGCTATCCAGAGACCAAATTCACACAAGCTTCATGTAAAGATAGATAGCTCTCGTAAGGAAACATTAATTGGATTTTAAAAATGTCTTTTTGGACATCCATTTTCTCTTTATATATATATATATATATATATATATATATATATATATATATATATATATATATATATATATATATATCCTATCTCTTATAATAATAACCATAG
>JBBBDQ010002083.1:1342500-1472500 GCA_037127315.1 Ascarosepion bandense
TCAATTCCTCTAAGACCAAGCTGTTGTCTGTCAACCATTACAGGCAACCTCTTCTGCCTCCCATAAGCATGGACCAGATGATTCTCCCGGAGAGTAATACACTACGCCTCCTCGGACTTACCCTGTCCTCAGACCTCAAATGGAAGCACTATATTGAATCCATAGCAAAATCTACTGCTAAGAAGATTGGGTCACTATGTCGATCCAGGGTGTTTTTTCCACCTGAATCCATCCTGCATATATACAAGTCAACCATCCGTCCGTGCATGGAGTACTGCTGCCATTTATGGTCAGGTGCCCCTGCCGTTCTCCTCAGTGTTCTTGACAAGCTCCAAAGGAGAGTCTGTAATGTGATAGGTACTGATCTGGCGACTCGTCTGCAGCCGCTTCACCATCGTCGAAATGTGGCCTCCCTTTGTCTCTTCTGCAAATACTTTCATGGCTTCTGCTCGGATGAGCTTAAGTCACTGATGCCTCCTCAACAGGTGTTTACCCGTGCAACCAGACTGGCAACTGGGTCCCACCCATTCACAGTCAGGTTAGCCAAACGCAGACGACAATTCTACTTCTGCAGTTTCCTCTCTCGCACTTCCCGCCTGTGGAACTCACTCCCGTATTCTTGCTTTCCTGACGGCTACGACCTCCAGAAATTTAAAAGCAAAGTTAATACTCACCTACTAACCACTGGACTCTAGCTCTCTCCACTCCCCTGTATAATCTTCACGTTCTCTCAGCCCATGTATCTGTCATTGCACCTGCTTTCTCAGCTTTCTATTGTTCCTTTCTAACTAGCTTGTACTCCTCACTCTTTTCTAATTAATCCTTCTACATTTATGTAACCCCCTGCACATCAGTGGCGTTTCTGCCTTGCTCCGGGTGAAATGATTAAAAAAAAAAAAAAAAATAGCAACAGAACGAATTCTGTCAAGACTAGCAATAATTAACCTACAAATGAGATTGTCTTGAAACACACCGGGAACTAACCCGGAGGGAAAAGAAAGGGAAGAAAAAGAGAAACAAACGAAATACCTGAACAAAAAGTGAAGCATTCGTAAGAAAGAAAAAACCCAAGGCGAAAACCTTAACAATAAAGAGTTCATTACGAAAGCAGAGTACGCAAAGCACTCAAAGCGAAAGTAGAGCAAACTAAATCGAAAATCTAAGAGTGAGCTAATAACCTACCTTGGTTTCGGTTAACAGCTCGTCAGGGAAAATTGGTAGCTATTGGTTCACTATCAGATTTTATATATATATATATATATATATATATAGTGTTAGTGGGTATATGCATCAGTTCTTGCTTGAGAATTCCTGCTGCTATTTACCTTTGCGTAGTTCTAAAACTAAAACAAAACAAAATAGAATAACATTTATTTTGCTGTAGTTTAAGAGCTTTCAGCTTGACGTTTTTTAAATAAAAGTGATGAATTATTTTGAACATTTAAAGAGACAAGTAAGGAAAGATCAGCTCTAGATTAATCTGTCATAGTTTACAACTCGTTTATCTTTCTTTTAACATTTTTTCTCTAAATGTGAGTTGCAGATCAATCATCCAGGTATCAAATTAAATCTTATGTTCATCTGATGCAATGTGATATGTATATGCTAAAATAAATCTGATAAGATGCAACTGAAATAATGAAACTGACATACTGATATAAGTATTGATACTGTTTATAATTTTAGTCGTTTTTTATTCAAATCCTTTCTATATAATTCATTTTCTGTATAAGACCCAGTGAAAATTCATGTCAGTCAGTCAGTTAGGTGCAGTATTTGATACACAATTGGGCGATCAGTCAGTCATTTAAGTGCCATACGTGATACACGCTTAGGCGATAATGTCCCGAAAGTGACATAACTGACTGGACAGAAATTTATCCTGCAGTAGGTTGCCATTTCTTTCTATGGTAGACTGGTTGCCAGCCAAGGATATAGAACCTAATCTGACCTGTTATTTAACCAAGGAGAGAAGAGACGGTTTAATACGTTTGCCAGGGGTATTTGCGCGTATGTGAATGTAGCGAATTCAACTGGAATTCGAACTCGGATCCTCGATTTCTCGTTCCGAGCCGATATCCACTGCATCACACATCCCTAAAAGAAAAGACATGACTTAGTGGTCAGAAGATTTTTTCGCTGTAGGTTACAAATATTTTCTACAGTAGACTGGTTGCCAGCAAAGACTAAAGGACCCAATCTGTCATGTTGTTTAACCAATAATTGGAGGGAAAAGACGGTGTAATACCTTTTCCTATTTTATTTGCGCGTAATTAAATGCAAGGAATTAAACCGGAATTCCAACACCGATCTCTGATTTTCCATTCCGAGCCGATATCTATTGCACCACAAATCTCTCGGAAAAGACATGACTGACTGGGCAGAAGATTTTTTCGCAGTAGGTTACAATTACTTTCTGCGAGAGACTGGTTGCCAACCAGGGCTATAAAATTTAATCTGTCTTGCTATTTAACCCATAGCTAGAGAGAATAGCGGCGAATTAATACCTCTCTCAATGGTGTTTGTGCGTATGTGAATGCAACGAATTCCACTGAAATACGAACTCGCCTCTTCAAGTTTTCGTTCTGAGCCGATATTCACTGCATCAAAATTCACACTTCATGTTTATATCATTCCGAAAACAAACATTCTGTTCTCAGCTTTGTTACTGTAAACTTATGCCTGCACATTTTACAAGATAATGAAAGTCTTTCAAGCACTGCATTATCGATTTTTAAAATTTGGAGAACGACGCGATACTCTAAAAGAGTAGTAAGCGACTTGTTTTGTTTGCTTAAAATTTTTTCAGTGTCATTTCTTTTTCAGGAGGTACGGTGGGGTAATCGATAGAGGCTTTGACTGAGGAATCGGGGGGGGGGGCGTGTTCGAGTTCCAGTCGAATGCACTATTTTCATTTACGTCATTGGCAAAAGTATGAATTCATCTCTTTTCCTCCAGCTGCACATAAAATCCAAGATTGACTGGGTTCTCTAGCCTTGGTTGGTAACCAGTCTAATACAGTAAGAATTAGCAATCTACAAGGGGAAAGTTAGTTATTCACCTTATGGTTGGAAAAAAGTTTTGAGCAATGGTTTCTAATCTTCCTTAAAATGGTCTCTCGTATATAAAAAACTCATGGATGAAAGACCGTTGATCGACATCTGTATGAGCGACCGAATGAGGTCTATGACGTCGACTCACAGCACAAAAATCTGAGTACAGCAATGCTTGACCGTGTAGTTCTGGATTTCTTGAGGATTTCCGATGAATATTTTTTTATGGATTTCCGGCCAATCATCAGGATGATGATGAAGGAGCTGTATGAAGGTTTATACTCAAGGAACTATTTGAAGGATGATGATGATGATGAAGGAGCTATATCTCTTAAAACAAATTATTTCTTTCGTGTTGTAGCAGTAATAGTTGATGCATGTATTGTCAACATCGACAAAATCAGGTGCCTAACAGGAAAACAAATCTTGGCAGGTAAAATGAAGTCATTGGTTAAATTAGATTTGTACGTGGATTCTAATTATGGCGAAATATATTACCTGTTTAATTACATATAATTAGGTGCTTCATTTTCATAAATAATTTGAAAGCAAACAAATTAGAGTTGAGTAATTACCAAATGCAAGATTATACATTCACTTAAGGGTTGATTGTGATTTAGAGAGCTTCCCAAGAGATACTACTGAAATAATTCCAGTCAGTTAATAAAATCTGATTTCATTTTATATATTTCTAAGATAGGGTATGGTAAATATTACAATATTTACATTGTTCAGATTGCTGTCTTCGTCTCTATTGCGATTTTCACGACGTTTCGAACGTTTTCTGCTCCGACCTTCTTCAGGTGATATTTTTTTGAAATTTTGAGCCTTTATTTAGTTCCCGGCAATTTTTTTTTTTTTGGATGTCTCAGTTTCTCGTTAATTCGGCGTGGTAAATTTGAATACCTCGGAAGTGTTTTCCGAGATTTTCTTTGCAATGCTGTGACCAAGTATTGCACTCAAAATTCATTTGGCTCGTTCACTTTTAAAATATATCAACCAACGGTTTATCGACTGACCCATGTGCGAAATAGCAACACATATCAACTGAAGAAGGTCAGAGTGTACATAGGATGAAACGTTTTGAATATGTTCATAAAGATGAGGAGAAAAATTTAAATAGGGCAAATGCATTCATTATCTTAAAAGAACTTCTTTGGTAGCTCCCAAAACAAAACTTTGATTCTCGCTTAATCTGGTTGATGATAAAGAATAATATGAATTAAAAATGTATCACTTTTTTGCGGCTATAATGGAACCACCTCAGCAAAGTATAGTAACTGTCATGTTGGCATCATCGACAGACTGAATGAACTCTTCCAACCAGTGCTTATACCTAGGCTCACAAGAGGTGAGAGAGAGTAACCTGAGGAGAGCGCCTCAGAGCGGCCCGATCCCATCCGAGTGTCGGTCTACGAACACTGCTACCTTAACGACCATTACGAGTCCCAGGTCTAAGGCCGAGGGTCAAATCATAGTATTATGAGTAGGATAGTAGTTAGTACTAAGCAAGTTCCAATTTTTGTACTCTTTCCGTATTTAATATATACTCTTTATTTCTTCTTTGGTTGTTTTTGCGTTGTTGCTGTGGGACTTTTGACCGGGTCTACGACAATAACCGAAAAATATTTGGTAGAAAAAAAGTAACGTGAAACAGTACTAAGAAAACAGCAGATATTCAAACAAACTAGAATGCAAGGACGAAAATCATTCAAACAAAAATAAGTGAAAAATAAATATACTTTGATTCAACACTCCCTAACACACCAAAGGTTTTAAAAAAATAGGGAAATATTTTTTAAAGTAATTGAAAAAAAGTAACAAATTGTTATAAATTATCCAGAAAAATACAATCAAAAGCAGTTACAGCTTCAGTTATAAAATGGAGAAACTAATAAACAAGTTCAATACAAATATACGCAGCAAAACTAATAACAATTTCAAGAACAACAACAACCAACAAAACAGATGTGCTAAATATAACTGCTAAAAAAAACTACCAACTTAACAATAAACATTTAAACAGTAATATAACATACAAAGCTAGAGTAACAAATAACACTAACACAGACGAAAAAATTTACAACAAAAATCTTTTAAGTAAATATATAAAAACCAGAAAAGTTAATTGGAAAAAGAACGATATATGCAACAAAATTCTTTCAATATATATATGGAACCAAAATAAAAGTATATCCCCACCAAATTCAAAAGAGGGAATTTTAAAAAGAGGAACCCCATACAATATTAAAATGAATATTTTAATTAAACTTAGAAGGAAAACTGGCAAAACAAAAAAACAAAGAAAAATAACCCAAACAAAAAATACAAAGCAAAATAATGGGTAAACATATAAATAAATCTTTTGCATTGCTGCCTGAACACTAATTAAAATAAACATAAAATAAATTAATATTAACCCTACATAAATAAATATAAGCATATAAAAATACTTTGCCACCAAGGAACTAATTATAAATAGACCTAAAAATAGAATATTACAAAATATTCCTGAAGTGTTGATGGATACTGGCGCCAATGAATCACTGAAGTCATTATGTTGAAGGTAACATCAATAAGTAAAAAGTTTAAATTTTTACTTTTATATATATATTTTTTTCTAAACATATACTGTTAAATATAAGAGACAATGAATGTCTATTATGTTTAATCATGAGCCGATCTAAACATCATATTTTGGCTTTAATTTCAGTTAAAATAAAGATAAAAATATTTATTAATTTGGTTCTAAGCATTGTATACATGATTGTATCCGTGATGTATACAATCATGCTACTCTCTCATCAATCAATATTAAACCCACGATATTAAAAAAAAACTATTATTAGCATGCACCACACACGTACCCTTTCACGATTTTTTAGGCATTATTTATACTCAAATAGATGGTATTGCGATGGGATCTTTTTTAGGTCCTCTCTTTTCTAATTATTATATGGCAAATTTCAAAAGCTCATGTGAGCCAAAAGCTTAGAACCAAATTAATAAAAAATTATTCAAATGTTGTTTGTTTTCAACTGAAACTAAAGCCAAAATACGACGTTTAGAACGGCTCATGATTAAACATAATATTCATTGTCTTTTATATTTAGCAGCATATGTTTAGAAAATTATTTGCTGCCTGGATACACCAAATATATATATATATATATATATATATATGTGTGTGTGTGTGTTTAGAAAAATCTATTTTTCATTATCCTTTTCATGTTGTTTGTATCGAGAATAGTCATTATCTTTCTAAAACCTGATGCATCATTACTCACTGGAGTCATAATACATCAATAAGTTAAATGACAAAGACTTTACTTTTACATACATATATATATATATTTTCTAGACATATGCTATTAAATATAAGAGACAATGAATGTTTATTATGTTTAATCATGAGCCGTTCTAAACGTCGTATTTTTGCTTTAATTTCAGTTGAAAATAAAGACAAAAATTCTCCAACATTTGGATAATTATTTATTGGTTTTCTTCTAAGCTTTCGGCTCACATGAGCCCTCTTCAGAGAGGTAGTTTAAACTGAAATATTATAAAATCCACCATCACCTTAGAAGAAAACCAATAAATAATTATCCAAATGTTGGAGAATTTTTGTCTTTATTTTCAACTGAAATTAAAGCAAAAATACGACGTTTAGAACGGCTCATGATTAAACATAATAGACATTCATTGTCTCTTATATTTAATAGCATATGTCTAGAAAATTACTTGCTGCCTCGATATACTAAATATATATATATATATATATATATATATATATATATATATATATATTGTCATCCGGAGACAGATCTGTTTCGCTGTATCACAGCTCATCAGTACGGTTAGACTCCGATTGTTACATAACCCAGGCTCGAAACCCGACCGAATTGGCGTCAGTCGGCGACTCTACTCCAGGGCCACGGGGTGTTCGGTGGAAGAAAGCAGTCTTTTTTAGCGCATACGATATTACGCTTAATAGCTAGAGTGCTCAAATTCATTTTTACTGAATGAGCGATGCGTACGCGCTAGAGTGGCTACTGTTTTTCAAAGTCTACCTTTCTTCTAGAGTGCTCAATCAGGGTGTGAGAGCGTAATTATATTTGTGTGTGTATGTGTGTGTTTGTGGGTGTGTTGGAAAATCTATTTATTTTTTCATCCTGTTTATAGTGCTTTTATCATGAATTATCATTATCTTTAATGTAGTATTAGTCGCAAAGAAATATAGCAAAAATATACAAACCAAAATCTGTTGCAGTTACATATAACTCACAAAGATATTGATAGGTCGTCACGATAAAGCAAATAAATGAATTTTTTATGATTATATATATATATATATGACTCGTGGAACACAATTCAAGCTTCTTCCTACTCAGTTAAATTTGATGTTCAAAAAGTGAAATGCAATGCCAATCGTTATCTTCTCTCTTCTTAATTCCTGTTCTTTTTTACCCACTTTTCTTCATAGTGCTTCTTTTTTCTCATATTATCTCACATTTAGTAAGTTCATCCTTCTTAGGCTTGGTTGAAATTAAATAATTACAATAAATATATATATATATATATAAGTATAATTCATTGCAGGAAGTTTACTGAAAACTATTGCCTCACCCTTGTGCTTTTGTGTCCGAGAAAATTAGGCGCCTTCAGCTTTCGATCAAGTAATTCAAGTAAAGGGATTTCTTTTTCAATAATTCTACTCCTGGCGCAGTTGTATCATATTTCAAAGATCCTATTAGACTTACTAAGCTAAACAGTTTAACTCGAAAATTTGAGCAGATTTCTCAAAGGAATCTGTCCCCAAAAAGTTATAGTCTGAAGAGAATTTGAGATTTTGTAGAATACTTGATTAGCTGAGATACCTGTGGCCCCTTAAGGCAAAGATTCCTTTAGATATTAACTAATGTTACTTTTATCTAGCTCTAATTCACGGGGCTGGTTTTTCTAATGAAAATACTTTTTTTCTACAAATACAACGGGCTATTCAATTCTATTGTGAAAAATGCAATTCTATTAATATGTAACAATACTGAACATGTGAAGAGGCTCACCCCTTGTTCCTTGTTTAGGATGTGGTTTTCGGCTTTTCCAATCTTTTCAGTTTTCTTTTTTTTTTTCAATTGGAGTAGATAGACTAAACTATCGCCCGGTTCACACTCCACCCACGTCTATTGAACAAGTAAAGAGGGTCATCCCTTGTTCCTTGTTTAGGATGTGATTTCCGGCTTTCTCTTTTCCAATCTTTTCATTCCTACATAGCCCCCTGCGCTTCAGTGGCTTTACCGCCTTGCTCGGGGTGATATGATTAAAAAAAATACGTTAATGAAGTAACGGGTTACTGATAAGTGAGAAAATCCGAGAAAAGAACTTTTAGCAATAGTGTGTTTGATTTGTGCTACTACTATGTACATGACTAACTGAGCGTCTCACGTTACATCTGCCCGACGATAGCTCAATGAGAACTTGTTTAAATACGCGAAGAAACAATCCAAGCGTCATGCGCTATTTACTAATAGAAGATACAAGTATAATAGCCACATATTTCTGAGATGAGGTAGTATTTACAGTATTTACATTATTCAGACTTTTGTCCTCATTTTTGTTGACATTTGTACGATATTTCGGCCGTTGTACGCTCCGCCCTTCTTCAGGTGCTAGGAATTTCAAAGAGAACTCTTTATTACAATCACTGGGGTAAATCATTCTCATTCCTTGAATAGTAATGCCTCTATTGGAAGTCATGAGTTATCTCCCACTAACCTTGCAAGTTACGTGTTCCCCCTGCTGTAGCCTGGTATTGAACTCACAACTCTTTGGGTTAAGTCACAGGAAGTAACCAACGTCTATATCCTTGGGCGCAATGTGTCCTAAAGTGTTCAGTTCGGAATTTCTAGCAGCTTAAGTGTTCGTTTCGAAATTTCTAACCTCTGAAGAAGGCCGGACCGTACAACAGCCGAAACATCGTACAAATGGCAACAAAGATAAAGACAATAGTCCGAATGATACAAAAAATTGTATAACAGCCACAGTCACTTAAAAAATGACTAAAATTAATGGAAGCACTAGTAATAGAAAATAAGAAGATTCCCACTCAATAACGATAACTATGAACACCCTCATAATATACCGACATAAATTATAATATTAATAAATAATATACTATAAATTATAATATTTAGTAATATTACCATAATTATTAATCCTAATTATAACCTAAAAGGTTCAGGACCTTCAGTCATGAGGTAGTACAAAATCTAATTTTTTAAAAAAATCTAAAATCCAACCTGCTGTTAAAAATATTGTTTATCAATTTAAATAATCTATGGTACCACTATCCTGACAAAATTAAAATGTAACATGTCTAGACACTAGGCCATCCTTATTTCTTTTGCGACCCAGATCTTAAAACTCCATAGTTACCTAATTCTCATTATTGATTGAACATTATTGAGACACTTAAAGCATATTCTTCAACTACTATTCCTTCACTTCTCCAATATAACCATGGATTCATCTTATACTTTTAAAATCATTAATTTTCACCATTTATTTCAACATATCACCTGAAGAAAAAACATTATTTTTTGAAACAGGAGAACATCTGTGCAGTAATATAATGCTTTTATTAACAATTGTAATAAAAAAATTACAATAATAAGCTTTACTCTACATCGAACATACATTATAAAAGTTAATGCTTGAACAGTGGTTTTATTCTTTGTGTTTTTTTCACTTTCTTATAGTATATATATATATATATATATATATATATATATATATATATATATATATATATATAATGGCTGTAGTAATAATGGTAAGTATGAATCTTATTTTGGTGCAAAAAATATTGGGGTATGTTTTGATCGGTAAGTGTTGTTATATAAGATGCCTTTCCCTAACCCCATGCTTTTGACCTTTCTTGTATTTTTCTCTGAAGTATATAGATGTTTTGAATTTAAATGCAGTACTAGACTGGAGGTAAGGTCTCTTCATATTACAGTTGAAATTGCTATATTTCACCTCAAGTTTTATGCTTTTTCTTTTATTGTAATTCTCACTTGCGAAAGCTTACGGTAACATTGCGTTAAAACACCGTTTCAATGTTCACCAAAGTTAAGAAATGTCGAGCCCGGTCAGTACCAAGACGGGTAACCGCTTGGGAGTACTAGGTACTGTAAGGTGCTGTAAGATTGGATATGTAAGTTGTCTAACATATAATGACTCGGAATTGTTAATCAGAAAGTCAATTTTCAATTCCAGTGGTGTCCGTTAATTTACGCGCAAATACTCTATGTGCTTTGTGGTGCAGTGGATATCGGCTCAGAACGAGAAATCGGGGAGCCGAGTTCGAATTCCAGTTGAATTCATTGCATTCACTTACATCTAAATACCCTTGGGAAAGGTATTAATCCGTCTCTTCCTTCCAGTTATGGGTTGAATAACAGGACAGACTGGGTTCTATAGCCTTGGGTGGCAACCAGTCTACCGTAGAAAGTAATGGCAACCTACTGCGGGATAATCTTCTGCCCAGTCGTCATGTCTCGAAAGAGACATGACCCCCAAGCGTGTTTCATGTATGGCACTCAACTGATTGACTGACTCTTGAGAAGTATTTTTGGATCTTGGATGTGATTTGTGGTGCAGTGGATATCGACTCGGAAAAACAGATCGGGGAGCCAGTCTACCGCATAAAGCAATGGCAACCTAGTGCGGGATAATCTTCTGCTCAGTCAGTCAGTCAGTCATGTCTCTTTCAAGACATGATCGCCCAAAGCGTGTATCACGTATGGAACTAAACTGACTAACTGACTGACTCTTGAGAAAATATGAATCCACCTCTTCTCGCCCCAGCTATACGTTAATTAGTGAAACTTATATCACCAAAATAAAATTGTGTACAAAATGTTTAGATTTTGAGATTAAATAATCCATAGAGTTTCACATGCCGCTAACCAGAAGCAACCAGTCACTTGTGAAACACTCAGGCTTCTTGCTTCGTTGTCAATAACTTAAATATAATGTCAATTGTTAACTTCTGTCTTGTTAAATCTTGTCTTTTATCGTACTCTCTTAATAGCTTTTTTTTCTCTAATTCTCTTACAATCTTGGGTCTTGGGGGCTTTGTCGCCTTATCTGGGGGAAATGATTAAAAAAAAGAATATTACTTTAGAAGAAGTATTGCTCCGATGAACTTAGATCACTGGTGCCCCCTAAATACGAATTTGCATGAGATACTAGATTAGCAACTAGATCCCACCCTTTTACAGTGAAACCGATAAAATGCAGCCGTAACTTCTACTCCAACAGTTTCTTTCCTCGCACTTCCCGACTGTGGAATTCTCTTCCAAACGATTGCTTCCCCGACGGCTACAATCTCCAGGAGTTTAAATGTAAGGTCAATACACACCTCCTAACAAACTAACCTGCTCCCATTCTATCAAGCACTCTTCCCATCTGCCCGACCCTCATCCTCGCTATCCTTACTCATCTGTCACCTTTCTCCTGACATTCCATATGTCTATCCACTCCTTCTCTTTACCTTCCCCTATGTAGCCCCATGTACAATAGTGGCAGTGGAATGCCTTGCTTGGGGTGAGATGATTAAAAAAAAAAAAATTGTTCAGATTGTATTACTGAACGGAGAATTTACGTTTGTGTATAAGGATTACGTATATGTCTATGCATAAGTTTCGAATGCAATATCTTAGGAATGATTTCTGGGAAGAATCTACTATTGATCGTTCTACATCGTGTGCGTATATTTGATTCTAGCAGAATCACTTTACTTTGCCAAATGGTTGCAGTATGGGAAGATGTTTTCCATGTCTTTCAAAAGAATCATTAAATGACAGGAATAAGAACTTAATATTATTCTTCAAAACCGTTAACCATTTCGTTGGCGGATATCTTTGTTCCCTGGATGCGCTATTGCATTTTAGGGGGAAATAACAAGTTTGCTATTTACTAGAAATGAATGATGATAGGCGCTGACAGCGATTTCTCATGGAAATCACCATTTTGATTTCGTTCAATAGAGACAAATTTAAATGACTCATCTGACAAAATCAAATAAGATACGAAAGCAAACTGTTCGTCTTGTAAGTCTTGTAAGTTACTACATAGCTACAGTTTTTTGCCAATAATGGTGCTAGTTAAAAAAAAAAATATCGGTTCGCCATTTCGTCCTGTTGTGGCGCAGTGGATATCAGCTCGGAACGAGAAATCGGGGAACCGAGTTCGAATTCCAGTTGAATTCCTTGTATTCACTTACGCGCAAATACCCTTGGGAAAGGTATTAATCCGTCTCTTCCCTCCAGTTATGGGTTAAATAATAGGACAGATTGGGTTCTATAGCCTTGGTCGGCAACCAGTCTACCACAGAAAGCAATGGCAACCTACTGCGGTATAATCTTCTGCCCAGTCAGTCATGTCTCTAGACATGATCGCCCAAAGCGTGTGTCGCGCATGGCACTTAACTGACTGAAGTACCTGACAGTTCATACTATGCTACATCTTTCCAAAAGTCATATTCTTCTTCATATGCCGTGTCTTTTCAGCACGCAGGCGATCAAGAACTTCTACTTACCACTGTCCCCTGTCGCTCTTAACACTTTTCTTCTCGATATCTCTCTCAAACGCCTCTCCGCTATCCAATTTCTCACGTTGCTTTCTTCTGTCTCTCTTTCCCTCTATCTAATACTACCAAGCAACCAATATAAAAGAACATTCATTACATTAAGTCATTACAAAACTATAATATATTAAACAAATATCACTACCTCTTTTATTTATAGCCACACAAACATATATATACGTAAAAGCTGAGTATCATCTACCATGTATTCAGTTGGGGAATCAGAATAACAACATTAAATAACTCATAATGTGCTGTTCTTCTATGTGCCTTGTCCCTTCAGGACGTAGGCGATCATGGCCTTCCACATTTCCCTATCCCTGGTGGCTCTGAGCATGCCTTCTCCTGTTACACCATGCAATCCTCGTTCCGTCATCCACCTGATTAGGCCCTTCAAATATGTTATCCGTTACTTTCTCCTGTCACTGTTTCCCTCTATCTGGCCTATCATTTCTGATTCTGTAGTTCCAGTTTGTAAGATTTGATGAAATATTGTCTTCTTTAAGGACTTGGAGGATTCATTAGCTTGAAGCCATTTTTTAATTCATTGTTCGAGGAAACGTTCTATGTAGTTGATAGTTTCTGAATGTGAGGGATGTCATGCATGGTATTCATATAATTATATCGATGTGACGAGGCAATTAAAGACTAAGCACGAATTTTATTCTTGTGCTGTTATTTTGGCTTTGTAGCAGATGTTGTACAACTATATTTAATGTAGAGAAAACATTCGAAATTCATTTGCCGAAGATTTAAATTTACTCTCGGTTAAAATATATTAAATATCATTCTTTTAAAAGAGATTATCACGAAAATCCGATTTTTTTAAATATAACAATAATTTTCAAATCCATCAACCATTGCTAAATGAGTTTATATTGGTTACTTGTGCTTTGCCGGAAGAAAATGAAAAAAAAAACCTAATTATTTTAGCCAGGCAGTATTTTGAGTGATAGATGGGATTTAGTAATTTCTAAAAATAAGAGTGGAATAGTGGAGAACTTATTCGAAATCGAACCCACAGGACTTAAAGTATTAATCTCTGAGATCTTGCCAGCTTGCTCGTTACAGCAGACAAACAGCTGAATATAAATCTCGAGCGACGTCCAGCATCCGAAGCAAACAACGAACACTTTCTTTTTTTTTATTTTTCAGGGATAATCAATGGCTAAGAATATATTTCTTAATAAAAAAATAAAAATAATAAAAATAAAAAAAAAACGAATGAGGTTGTCAATTGATTTTTACTCGGATCCCTTGGCACGTGCTAAAATTCACCTCTGTTTCGTTTCAGTTTGTCTTTTGGATTTTGCGTGTGTGTGAGATTTTTTTGTTGTTGTTGTGTGTGTGTGTGTGTGTGTGTGTGTGTGTGTGTGTGTGTGTGTGTGTGTGTGTGTCTTCTCTTGTTTAAACGCTTTTATCGTTCTCCAAGATAAAACTGACAACACAAAAAATAAAAATAAATAAATAAATTAACATTTGTGAAAGGTGAAAATACTACATATTTCTATATTTATTTGTGTTTTTTCATGGATAATGGTTCAAATCATGCAAATTTAATTCATTTTATTCTCTCTTTGCTTTCCTGTGAAGAGATATCATTTTTCTTTTGCAAGCTCATGATTTCGTCCGCTGACAGGTGTAACTAAAGAAATGTTTGCATCGGAAATCATTCTCTCTTCATTTTTCTATTCGTATTTAGTATTGTCTTGAATATAATATTCCTTGAATTTTAATGTTTTATTTTGTTTTTTAGTTGTTTTGGGGGGGACCAGCTTTCTTTCAAGATTTGAGAGCTAAATATATTACATTTCTTAGAAACAAATTAAAAAGCATACTTTAGATCTTTAATGTTTTTTTTTTAATTTCATAACACATTCTATAACTATCTATCCCAGTCAGTTCAACATCTATTTATTTCCCTATATATCACAGTCTGTTTGCCATCTATCGATCTCAGAAATGTCTACGTTTATCTGTCTATCTAAATGTGATATCTATCTATCTATCTATCTATCTATCTATCTATCTATCTATCTATCTATCTATCTATATATATATATATATATATATATATATATATATATATATATATAAAAGTTATTTCTGTAATTACAGAACCAACCTGATTAAAGATATGAAAGTATAAAACTGAATAATAGTGGACATTTTGAAAAAGAAGCAACTGTTTTCGATTTCCCTTTTCAGGCATCATCGTGAGATTAATTTAGATTAAAATAAATCATGGAATGAATTAAGGGAAAAAAAGAGAGAAAAAAATTATAATATGAAAGGGAAAGAAGTACTAGAGGCTAATGATACCAAATCGCAGAAAACTTTCACGCTGTTTGTAGAGAGGTGTGCGGGACCCGACGTACAGAAGCTCTAACACTCTTAAATGAAATATTGACTGCGACATACATAACCCTGAACCAGTTGTCACTAACCTCAGCAGCAAACTTTCTGTTATTTAAAAGAAGCTCACAAATAGAGGAAACATAGTTACTTGAGACAGGTTCATTGGAAGGCAATTTATGATTCATGATCTTACTTGAAACATGATGTTTAATCCTCGTATCTAAACGCTGTGTAGTTGGCTCCGCAACCACAACTATATTGAAAAATCACAGATAACGGCGGAGATGTCTTTGCGACTAGACCAGAAAATAGGCCGGGTATGAAACACTGCTCGAACCACAGCCGAGAAATAACCCTAATGAAATCTGTTTAGTGAAGCTTTCACAGTCAGCCTCAATCCAGGGAAATTTCAGATAAACTGGGCATCTTTTAACTATAATAGTTTTGACATTTCTAAACTAAGCAGTCTTTTTGCGGATAACGGAATGAACATTAATGTGGATATATATATATATATATATATATATATATATATGTAGGTTCCACATCAACTGATTTATCTATCAATGTTAGTCTGTTCCACATCAATATATCTAGCACAGTCGGTTCCACATTTATTTATCTATCTCAGTAGATTCCACATCAATCTATCACTTATCATTCCACATCTATCTATCAATATATTTCAGTTTATTCCACATCAGTCTACATGTCTATCATAGTCTGTTCCATATATATATATATATATATATATATTTCAGTATTTTTCCCCATTTATCAATAAATGTACATCAGGCGTTCCCACATTAAACGATCTAACAAATTATTTTTCATATCAATCAATCAATTTATCTGCATCTGTCTGTGACACAACAATCAATCTATCTATCGACTTCAATCTCTTCTACCTTACTCAATCTCTCAAATTACTTTCCACATCAATCAATCTGTCTCTTTCAGTCTGGACCACATAAATCAATCTATCTACTTCAGTTTGTTCACATCAATAACTTTATCACAATCATTGCCACAACAGTCAATATATCTATCAAATTAACTAATCAATGAATAAACTCAGAGCCTAACTAATAAAACAACAACTTTTAGACAAAATTCGACTTTATTCGTCAACATAATCTTATTCCGGGGTGATATCAACGCTTCTCTAACAATTCGATGCCTTTTTTGTATAACGATTTGTCTTTGGCCTCAAAATACACCTCAGTTTCCGATATCACTTCTTCATTAGATCCAAATCTTTTTCACTGGAGAATACTTCTGAGATCTGCAAACAACCAGTAGGGGTTGAGATCTGGAGCATAGGTTGGATGCGGAAGCAACTCGAAATGCAAATAATGTAGTTTTGCCCACGTTGCGATCGACTTGTGGCACGGTGTGTTGTCTTTGCGAAATACTACTTTGTTCTTCTTCAATTGTGGCAGGTTTTTGGCAATTTCTTCCTTCAAACTCCCCGATAATGCTATGTAGTATTTGATATTGATCGTTCTTCCTTTCTCAAGGTAATCGATGAACGAAATACCTTGCACATTCCAAAATAAGAGGGCAAAAACTTACCTGCTGATGTTTGCGTCTTTGGTCGCTTTGGACGAGTTTTACCTGCTTCTGTACACTCAGCTGACTTCCGATTAAACTCCGAAGTAAAGTGATGAATCCATGTTTTATTTATTGTCATATATTCACTCAAAAACTTCTTGTTGCGTTGAAACAGTCTCAAACAACGCTCTGAATCGTCGACGCGTTGTTGATTTGTATCGACTGTGAGCAAACGGGGCACCTGCTGTAAATACAGCTTTCTCATTGATAGATGTTCATGCAAAATGGTGAATACACTGATTTCTGATACATTCAACTACTGTGCTATTTCATGCAACTTCAGTTTCCGATCGGCCAAATGAGTCTCTGGATTTTATTTGGTGTTTTTCGGGATAACTGCAGATTTTGGATAACCTGAACGTTCAGCACCATTTGTGTTTGTACGACTGCGTTTCAATCAATATACCACCACCTAATCGTTGGTTCCGACGGAGCAGAGTCAGAATAACAATTTTCAAACCATTGCTTTGCTTGAACAGTATTTTTCCGTATCACAAAGCAAGGCTTTATGAACACGCAAAATTCAGATTTTTCCATTGTTTTGAAAATTTCCATTAGTAGCTTTTTTTAAATAACTAATATGTAAACTCATAGTTCGATTGAGCGCAAATTTTGGCACGTACTATTTGAAGGTTAGTACTTCATAAGATTCTTATGGATTTTTTATTAGTAGTACAAATGCTTCCAAAACGAAGCTGCTATCAATTAACCATCATAGACAATCGCACCTACCTCGCATTAGCATGGAACAGGCTTGCCTCTCTGAGAGTAAAACACTACGCCTCCTTGGCCTTGCATTATCGGCTGACCTCAAATGGAATGACTATATCGAATCCATTGCTAAGTCCGCTGTTATGAAGGTCGGTTTTCTGTGCAGGGCCAGGAAGTTTTTCTCGTCTGAATCTATCCTGCACATATATAAATCTACCAACCGCCCGTGTATTGAATACTGCTGCCACATCTGGTCGGGTGCCCCTGCTACTCTCCTCAGGCTTCTTGACAAAATACCACGGAGAATCTGTACCGTGGTCGATACTGACTTGGTGGACCGGCTGCAACCACTCTCTCACCGGCGTGTCGTGGCTTCCATGTGCCTCTTCTATAAGTACTTTGACAGCTTCTACTCTGATGAATTTAGGTCACTGGTGCCGCCTATGTACGAATTTACACGAGATACTAGATTAGCAACTAGGTCACACCCTTTTACAGTGAAACAGATAAGATGTAACCGTAATTTCTACTCCAACAGCTTCTTTTCTCTCGCTTCCCGCCTATGGAATTCCCTTCCTCATGCCTGCTTCCTCGACAGCTACAATCTCCAGGAGTTTAAATGTAAGGTCAATAGACACCTCTTAACACACTAACTTGCATCTATTCGCTCAACCACTCTCACCATCTAACCAACCCTCATTCTCGGTACCCATCTATCACCCTCCTTCTGACATTTCCTATATCTAACCATCCTTTCCCATCACTTCCCCGCCCCTATGTAACCCCCTGTGCAATAGTGGCAGTGGAATGCCTTGCTCGGGGTGAAACGATTAAAAAAAAACAATCCATATGTCAGGCCCGGGACTTATTGAGTGATGTGTTATTTCCCCACATCAATCAATCTATCTACATAAATCTATACGACCTCAATTTTATCCACGTCAGTGTGTTCAACGTCAATCAATCTATCAAACTCTCTCTGTTCCACATCAATTAACATCTGTCTATGACTTTTCTATATCGGTCAATCAATCTATCCAACTAATCTTTTCCACATCTATCTATAACTTCACCTCAGTGTGTTCTATATCAATCCAAATATCTCTTTATGCATCACTGTATTTTCTACATCAATCAATCTATAACAGTCTGTTCTACAATCTAACTCAGTCCGATCCATATCAATATATCTATTTCAGTCTATTCCACATCTATCTCTTTATCTGTCAGTCTATATACATATATATCTTCGCCTGTTTCTCATCAATCTCTGTATATCTGTATCTAATTTTGTTTCTTTCTCTCTCTCCAGCTATCGTTCTCGGTCTCTTTCACATATATCTATTTCATTCTTTCTACATCTCTCTATCTTACTATTTATGTCAGTCTATGTCACACGAATATGTAGACGCATTTTTCTGTTCCGCATTAATTAATATGAAATGATTTGTTTGAACATTATTTTTTATCTATACTCGTATTTTAGTAGATATTCTGTTTATAATCAAACAGTATTATATATTTATTTGTAACGGCCTGATTATTTACGATAACTTTTTGTTATGAAAATGTGTGTCATTCGCCAGGATTCGAACCTGCGATCCCTATCTACACAGGGGAAGCCAACATGTGATCTGGCGCGTCTTAGACCCTTCGACCATGAATGGCGATCAGGCTAAACGAAGTCAAATTAAGCCTATAATACAATTTTCAAATTCATTAATTATTAATTAATATCTATCACAGTACTTTCCAAATCTATCAATCTATTAAAATCTATTTCACATATATCGATCTATGCCTGTATGTTCCACATCAATCTCTTTTTCCCCATCAGTATATCCCAGTTAATGTCTGATCTATCTCTGTATTTACCTACCTATGTATTTAAGTGTACGTCTATTTCTGTTGTTTTTTTTATATGCATGATATATATCTATGAGAATTTTATCTATAAAATTCCTACATATTTTTCGTATTCAACTCCTGCTATTTAGAGGAAACGCCTCATGTTCAAAATTAATTCTATTATATTGATTGCAAACTAAAGTCAGTCATTTAAGTACCATACGTGATATACGCATTGCGCTATCATGTCTCGAAAGAGACATTATTGACTGAGCAGAAGCTTATCCCGTAGTAGTTTACCATTGCTTTCTGCTGTAGACAGGTTGCCAGGCAAGGCTATAGAATCCAATCTGTCCTATTATTTAATCCATCACTGGAGGGAAGAGACGGATTAATACCTTTCCCAACGGTATTTGTGCGTACGTGAAGGCAAGGAATTCAACTGAAATTCGAACTCGGCACCCCGATTTTTTGTCCCGAGTTGATATCCACTGCACCATAACGCACATTGAAAGATAGTAATAATTAGCTCAACACCTTTTTCACACAGTTTTATTAATATATTTTTTTTAACTAAGTGCAAAATTTTTAACTAAGTGCAAATTTTTTTTCATTTCACTGAAGCATACGTCAAACACTTCTATTTTGACTTTTTTCTTTCAATTTTCTTCCTGAAACCAAATCGCGTCTCAGATTTGTCACTTCCGTGTTTTCACGCGGTCAAAACGGAATAGTCTATTATTTATAAAGTATTGTGAATTGACGATGGAAAGGACAAAGAAAATCATATTTTATTATTAATTATTAAAATTATTATTATATTTATTCATAAATATCAAGTGATATACTAGCAGGGTTGAAACAAATTAAGCCTTCGCATTTTAATTTTGGTTTAACGATTACGATTCAGAGTAAGTAGTAATGATATATACTATATTTACTGGTATCAATCCTGTATCGTTTTTTAAGATTCTCCTGCAATATTTCCGGTTTTTTTTCGTAATTTCTATAATTATTTTCTCATCGTATCTTTGATGTATCACATAGAGTAAAGTATTAATCTTCTCAGCGCAGTTTAGGTTTGGCACAAGGCCGAAAGTATGAGGCACTCAGTGAGGATCGAACTCTCTATTCAATTGTAATGATTCTAGCGAGACATTCATAGCTAACCATTACAACAGGTCGAGGTGCCTAGCAATTTTCCAAGCGTTGCTTACATTGATACAGGGAAAGTATGGGCATCTAGTGAGAACGAAACTCACTTCTTCTTCTTCTTCTTCTTCTTCTTCTTCTTCTTCTTCTTCTTCTTCTTCTTCTATGTGTCCTGTCCCTTCAGGACATAGGTGATCATGGTTCTTCACGTCTCCCTATCCCTTGTTGCTCTTAGTATGTTTGCTCCTGTTACTCCTGGCAACCTCCGTTCCGTCATCCACCTGATCAGGCCCTGCAAATATTTCACCCGCTGCCTTCCTCTGTCTCTCTTTCCTTCTATCTGGCCAGTCAGTATCAGGCTCTCCAAGCTCTCCTTCCTCACTGCGTGTCCCAGGAACTTCAGTTGTCTCTTCCTGATGCTCAGTATTAATTTCCTTTTGTTACCATTCTTTCTAACACCTCATCGTTGCTTGCATGCTCATTTCATGATATCTGCAGCATCTTTCTGTAGAACCACATTTCCGCTGCTTCCAGTTTTGTCCTCATTTTCGATGATATTGTCCAGCATTCACTGCCCTATTGAAGAACTGACATCACATAGCAACCCAGCACTGTTTTCTTTGTTTCTAGTGAAATTTTCCTGTGTGTTAGTACTTTACTCAGTTTCTGGAACGCGTCGTTTGCCATACCAATTCGCCTTCGGATCTCTGTGTCGCACTTTCCAGTCAACCGTAACTGTTCTAGAGAGACAAGCTTGCTTATCCCAACACTAAGTCGAGGTTCTCTTGTTATAGTAAGTACACCCAACACAACTACACGCTATTTTTCCCTGTTGAATTGATATGCTAAGTTTTTTTTAACACTATTTATATTGTTCGGACTATTGCTCACATTTTTATTGCCATGTGTACGACATTTCGTCCTCTGTACGTTCCGGTCTTCTCCAGGTGCTGGGAATTTCGAGCAAAAACATTTGTTTCGATTACTGGGATATATCATTCTAATTCCATGTGCGCTGCTACTTCTGGTAGCTATGTAGTTAGTTTCCTTTCAAGTAATTCTCTAAGATATTTGTTCACTACTTTTGGTTTGCTGTAGCTTTGTATTGAACTCACAACTCTTTGAGTCAAGTCACTGGTACTAACCAACGGTTATATTTACTAGGGCCATTTTATATGTAGATAGTTTGGATTCATTTTTTTCTTGTAAAATTTGAGAAATCAACAACAAAATTATAACATTCCTTTAGTATATTTCTATATTTCTGAGATGAGGTAGGATTTACAGTATTTACATTATTCGGATTATTCTTTACATTCAACTACTCGGAAATATTCTTGAGAAAGGTATGAATCCATATCTTTAACTTTCTATTTTAGTAGAACTAGAAGCGGAATTTTGTTATTATCTTCAAAAATTTCTTACAATATAAAAATGTTTTCTGGCATTAAATAACCTATAAACAGTTGATAAACCATAAAATAATTTATTTGATCCATCTAATCTCAAATAAATATCTACGTTACTGGTTTTTTTTGTTTTTGTTTTTTTTTGTTTTTTTTAGTATATTTTGTCAGGATACAATCGTTATTTTTCTATCTTTGTTTGGTTATTTCAGATTAAGTTTTTTATCAAAATGTTTCTTTCAGATTTGTTCTTTTAATGTTATAGAAAATCATGTTTTCGCATTGAGTGTATATTATCGCGTGCTTGTTCACGTGAAATTAGTTTTAAAAGAATGATATTAAGTTTTGGTTTATTCTACGAGCATTTTTCTCGTTTTTTTATAAGCTGTTGAGAAACAAAATTCTCTATATTTCGAGTATTTTTCAAGAAGTTATGCTAATAAAGACAAGCTTCATTTTAACGGTCGAACTCAAGTCAGGCTTCCGCTGATTTTGAGCGACGAAATAAAATTTGAATTTAATTCCTTGCTAGTCATAATGGTCGAATTTATGTCGGCCTTCGGATTAGTTATAGCGACTAAACCAAACTTGTCATTCTTCATCGATTGAAGTTTCATCAAAACAAATCGAACGCTATCCTTTGTAAAATTAGAAAAACATTCGTTTTCTGGTCCATAAGTAAATTCGAAAAATTCATAATAAGCATAGTTATAATGGTCGAGCTCACATCAGTCTTGCTCTAATTTGAAACGACCAAAGAAAAATTGATTAACTTCATATGTGGAGATATTGGAAGATACGTTGAATGCTTTGCTTTAGAAAGTGGAGATCGAGTTCAGTCACCAGTAAACCACAAAAAAGATCACTTCGGGGCATCTTTTTTAACATTTTCCTACATCTTGAAGATAGAGGAAGACAAGAAAATGTTTGTCTTTGTATAGTTAAATAAGAAATAACGCTACATTATGGACTTCTGACGAAGCCAAGTGGGGTAATAAAATTTCGGTTTTCTTATTACTAGCACAATGGTAAAATATATTTCTTTGTTAATATTCATTATTATTTTATTTTATAATTTTATTTCATTTTATACAATATATAGATTCCATTTTTAAATCTGATCTTTTATAATTCCTTTCTACTTGCCTAATAATTTTGTTAGATTCTACCAAATCAAGAGAACCTGCTTCCTGTAATTCCTTTCTATTATTTCTTTCTTAAATATCAAATTCTGTTTGCGCCCTCATTAATTATCTCCCCTTTTCATTAAAATAATATCCCATTCAATTTCCCTTCTGTCACTCACAAATTCATTATCATATCTTTTTTAGTTCTTTATTCCTTTTGACCGTTTCTCCTTTACACCTTTTTTATTTATTTTTTTACTTTCTCTTATGAATTAATTTCCTCACAACTAGGCGACTCACAGACGCTTAAATGCTGCTAATTAAATATAATTCAACTTCTCATTGTCAACTCCGTTTCTTCTCAGTTTTTGTCTTGCGACTGATTTCAGGGATTTTCCTTATTTTTTAACGGAAAGCGAATGATCGATGATGTCAAATGTAAAAAAGAAAAATGCAATCAAGCCATCTCGTGAAATCCGTTACTTTCATTTATTAAAGTCACGGGCAACTAAAGCCATTGAAAAACAACAGGTAAAACATTCACAGGAAAGCCAAGACAGTTAATCCCATATAGAAGAGAGGCTCAAACTCACACAAATAAGCAGTCATGAATAAAGTTATATATATATATATATATATATATATATATATATATATATATATATATATATCTCATTTGATAAGACACTTATCATGATATATATCACTTGAAAATACACGAGTAATGTCGAAACAAGATAGCTAATTTTGTAGTGATATTATAACATATTCATGTTATAATTTCTGAATATATATATATATTTTGAGAGAGAGAGAGGGGGAGAGAGAGAAAGAAAGAGAGATAGATATCTGTGATACAGCGAAATAGATCTGTCTGCGGATGACTACGCTCTCACACTCTGATTAAGCACTCTGGAAGAATGGCAGATTTTGAAAAACAGTAGCTACTCTCGCATCTACACATCGTTCATTCAGCAATGAATTAGAACACTCTCAGCTATTGTGCGTGTATGATGATAATATACATGCTAAAAAGCCGTCCTCTTTCTACCGAGCGCCCGTAGCTCAGAGGTAGAATCGCCGTCTGACGCCATTTCGGTCGGGTTTCAATCCTGGGTAAAAAGCAATCGGCTGTCTCACCGTGCTGATGAGCTGCGAAACAGATCTGTCTGCGGATAATTGTATATATATATATATATATATATATATATATATATATTAAATGATTTGTTTGAACATTATTTTTGATCGATACTCGTATTTAAGTAGATATTCGGTTTATAATCAAACTGTATTATGTATTTATTTCTACCGGCCTCATTATTTACGAAATAAAAAAAATGTGTCTGTATAGGCAGGAACCAAATCTGCGACCCCTATCAACATAGAGGAAACCACGAATTGACCTGGCGCGTCTAAACGAAGTTAAATCAACCCTTTATAACACAATTTTCGTTTCATCGTAATAACCATATCTGCTCTGCAATGTATCATATCAACAAAAGTAAATATGTTACAGAAATTAACGAAGATTAACGAAATTGTCTTTAAACAACCAACAAATTGAAATGATTTTTTAACATTATTTTTCAATAATCAGACTGGTAGAAAGAAATATATAATACTGTTTGATTATAAAGAGAATATTTACTTAAATACGAGTATCAATCAAAAATAATTTTCATATATATATAATTTTAGTGCAAAGTATTTGTTACTTCAACTGAGCAGCTTTTTTGCCGATTTCGAAGTTTTGTTAGGACACAGTTATAATGTCTTCACTCATGAGGGTTGGGTTATTTTTTTATTTATGAGTAGCTTGGTGTAATTTGATATTTTGTGGGATTGGCCTTGTTTGAGATTCATTTATCTTTTTATTCATTTTTTCTTGTACAGGCGTTTGATTTCTTTTCTTGCCTTTTTTTTATATTTTTTTAATGTACCCGTTAATGGGTGTCTGCTTAATTGTTTTATACTGAACAGATATTTCCTTAATTGTTTCCTGAATTTTTTCTTTTTCATTCAGGTTGAAATCTTTTTGCTCTATTGACCTCTTTAAATCATGTTTCTTATTATGTTCGTATGTTTGACCGCTTAAAGTTTTCTTTATTAAATCATGGTTGTGTATGTGTGTTTGTGTGCTTTATGTGTGGGGTTTTCGTTTGAAATTTATTGTATCATTTTTTGTTTTTTGTTCAGATTGGGTGGTTTTATATTTTTATTTATATTTTTATTTGTATGTTTTGTTTATAACATTTTTTATTGTTATTTGAGCAGCAACGTAGATATTTGTTCGCATTTTCCAATTATACCGTTTTTTCAATTTAATATATTATTTTACTTCAATTTTTAAAGCTGATTATTGCTAGTTTCCTTTCTAGGCATAGTTTACGGTATTTGCTATTGTTGCTGTGGGTTAATTCTATATTTACTATATTCCATTAAAGTTTTGAATGTAATATATATATATATATATATATATATATATATGTGTGTGTGTGTGTGTGTGTGTGTGTGTGTGTGTGTGTGTGTATATATATATATAGTCATCCGCAGACAGATCTGTTTCGCTGTATTGCAGCTCATCAGTACGGTTATTCTCCGTTTGCTTTTAACCAAGGATTGAAACCCGACCGAATTGGAGTCAGTCGGCGATTCTACCTTTGGGCTATGGGCGTTCGGTAGAAGAAGGCAGACTTTTTAGCGTATACATTATCATTATACATGCCCAATAGCCAGAGTGCTTCAATTCATTACGGAACGAGCGATGCGTACACACACACACACACACACACACACACACACATACACACAATATATATATATATATATATATATATATATATATATATGGGTAGGCATTTGAAGGCTATCACAATGCCTTTAGTGTAATAAAGGAAGGTAATTAAGGTGTTGGGTAATACTTATTTATTCTTTATTAATATTTCAAGATCAGAATCTCTTTTTCAGAATAATAGGAGATCTTGGTTTCGCATCGTCCGTTGTTGGACCGTGCTTTGAACGAATGGTCCTCTTTTGCTTCTGCTGATGTCGTTAATTGTAGTATGCGCGTGCGTGGACCTGTAAGTGGGTTAGTTTGTGTATGTGTGTGTGTGTGTGTGTGTGTGTTTATGGTTTATATAAGTCTGCTCGGTGGTAGTTTTTGGCTTTTTTGCCTCTTTTTTTAAAGTCATAGTGGGCGCCGTTTTAAGATTTGATGACATATCGCTTTGCGCGTTAGCCCGTGGCAGGGTTTAGCATTTTTGCATCTCCGTCAGAATAGTAATAGGTACGTTTTATGACCTGATGCTATGTCTATCTAATTTAATTGGAGGCGTGTTTATTGCTACATTTTTCCTCCCCTCCGGTATTCGTACTCGTGTGATTTCGTGTGTGTGTGTGTGTGTGTGTGTGTGTGTGTGTGTGTGTGTGTGTGTGTGTGTGTGTGTGTGTGGTAAGTGCGTGTGTGTTATGTGCGTACACTTCTTGTATTGTTTTTTCACTTCTGTGATTATTTTATATATACATATATCTACATAAATTTTTCTTGTAGCATGTGTGCTTGTGTGTGTGCATATAGATATGTATGTGTGTGTGTGTGTGTGTGTGTGTGTGTGTGTGTGTGTGTGTGTGTGTTCCAGTGTATAGTATGTTGGAGTATGGGATTTGTGTGTGTGTGAATGTGTGTGTGTGTGCGTGTGGACGTATATATATATATATATATATATATATATATATTGAGCGTGTTCTGGCTTATAGCATGGTATGCTTGTTACTATTGGTCACGTGTTTATAGGCATGTATTTGTGTACTTAGTCTGTGATTGTGCGTTACTGTTATGCCCGGTGTGTTTCATGTGCGTGATAGAGTTAATTATTCTGCTATGTAATCTAGATTGAGTTCCTATCTATTGTGGATCTGTGGGTGGAATTTAGCTGTTGTTAAGGACTCTTTAATGCGTAAGTTTCCTAGATTCCGCTCTCTTGCTTCAATATTATCTATTATGTTTTTGTCTGTGTTTTTGAATTTTTTTAGCTGCTTGTGGAATGATGATGCCTGCGTATGTAAGTGGTGCTGCCGACATAAAATTTCTCGCATTTGGCACATTGTATGATGTATACAACATAGACCTGGTGACATATACCGGTGTCGGTAATAGGGTATTGGCCAGTGTACATGTGGTGGCGTTTCGGGTATGTTGTTTGTTGTAGTTGCAATTGAGATGTCTTCGATGTGTTGGGCCGTAGTGTATGTCTATTCCCTCTTTCCGGATGGCTTTACGTATTTTCTTGGTGATATTTTCGCTGAACTGTGGTAACCTCAGGAAACAGATGTTAGAGGGCGTGTGGCACCTTCGGTCTTAATTACCTTTAAGTTCCAGGTAACCAACAAGAGACTGGAATAACCATTGGTCTTCTTGAAATGTGCAGTGTGTGTGTTTCTATCTTCTTCATTGCTGCATTTGCCCCGAATAAGTGCAAGTTCATTTCTAATGTATCTGGTCTTTGCGCCGAGAGGGAGGGTTGATTTATGGTGGAAAAACATGTCTATGCTGGCAGGCTTTTGTAGAAATCCGTGTGGATGTCGCCTTTTTCCGATACTTTCTGCCTGAAGTTCAGCATAATCTTTAAGATGCGGAAATAATAAAGAAGAATAATCAATCGAAGTAATAATCCGTAACGTCGTGAAAGGCAAGTTTTAAGAAAGAAGATAAATTGGTAAGTGCCTCTAATGTTAAAATTGACTCTCAAACATACGAAGCACTAGTTCAAATTTCGCCTGGAATTTCTTTTTTAAAATTTTATTCAAGTTACTTAACAGTTTCAGCAGAATGGTAGGAAAACCGACACTATATAATTTATCCGAGCTATTGTCTTCACCTTCATTGCAATTTTCTCGACGTTTCCGTCGTTGTACGCTCCGGCCTTCTTCAGTTGCTAGGAATTTCAAACCGAACACTTAAAAGGTTACTTAGTGAGTAATAACCACAATAAAGATTGCAAAAACTAGTAATATTTATAATATTAACAAATGCTAGACTCGAAACCTGCGTGTAGTAATTAACCACTGTTAATAGAGACGTGCTAGACAGTAAGAAATCACCGCCCTCTCAATGGAGTCCAGTGTATCATATTAAGGATTGAAACATGCCCATTACTGTCTATAGGTACGTACATAACATCTCCGTTTTTAGATTTACTCTGCACAGAGTCAGTATCTATTTGTTTTATGGTTGATGTTAATCCTTTTCGTCACCTTTCTTTTTTTTTTACTACATCTTTTCGGAAATTCTATTTCATGAAACTTCTGAAGGTATCAGTTAGAACCTACAACCTCGTCTGCAGTTTTGTTCTCTTCCATTGTATATCTACTCTTGATTTAATTAAAGGACATTTTTTGCATTATTACCGGTCATTTGACCAGATGTACTATCCTTCCGATTCTTCAGACGATAGTCCCAACTTCTCAATATGTTTTGTGGTGCAGTGGATATCGATCGGAACTACAAATCACGGAGCCGAGTTCGAATTCCAGTTGAATTTCTTGCATTCACTTACGCACAAAAACCCTTAGGAAATGTATTATTTCGTCTCTTCTCTCCAGTTATGGGTTAAATACTAGAACAGATTGGGTTCTGTAGCCTTGGTGGACAACCAGTCTACCACAGAAAGCAATGGCAAACTACTGCGGGATAATCTTTACCCAGTCAATCATGTCTCTTTCGAGACATGATCGCCCAAAGCGTGTATCACATATGGCACTAAACTGACTGCCATCAGGTAAACATCTTTTGTCTAATTTTATTTTATTTCTTTATTTTTTTTTTTTTTGCACCGTCGAAGCATTTATTTTCTCAGTGGGTATTATTTTGTCAAATTCAGATCGTATTTTACGAGCAAACATGATTTCCGGTGGCGTCGTGGCGGAAGGAACATTTTTATTCGGTGTAAGTATATACGCCTGTAAAAATCACTGTAATACTGCATTATAGGATCCAGGTTGTCTTTTTTTAGAGCATTTTTTAAGTATCCACGAAACGCTCTTTTTAGCCGTTATTTCTATGATGGAAGTGGGGAATTGATATGTGCTTTAATAATATTGCAGATTCTGCAGTGTGTCTTTAAATATATAGCAGAACCGAAAGAACAGATGTGGGTGCAATATTAAATGCATGCACGAGTGGTGTACTTATAAATGTGTGGAAGTGATTCTGGCTGTAAAAATATGTCGATCACGGTACAGTAAACCGGCTTTCCAAGTAAAACACCGAGCAATTCATTCAATATAATCTTCCCAGTTCATGCCTGTATGAAAAAGAACCGCCATAGTTTCAACCTGGTCTGGAGTATTTGTCTCTTTCATTGTATATCTACTTTTGATTTGAATAAAGTTCTTTTTTTGCGCCATTTCCTATCCTTTCACCAGATATAGCATCCTTTCGATACTTCAGACGATCGTTCCAACTTCTCAATATGTTTTATTTGTTTGATACATCAGGTAAAAACATTTTGTCTAATTTTATAAAAAATCCTTTTCAGCTTTTTGCACCGTGTGAGCATGTATTTTCTTAGTGGATATTAGTTTGTCAAATACTGATCGTATTTTACGAGCAAAAATAATTTCCGCTGGCGCATTTTATTCGGTGTAAGTATATACACCTGCAAAAGTTGTAATGCTACATCTGTGGATCCATCGTTGACATTTTTATAGCCCCTTTAAAGTATCCACGAAACGATCTGTCTGGCTGTTACTTCTAGGATACTAGGAGGCTGTTAATTTCTGCTATACCACAAACAGTTTGCAAAATTCCTTGAATTATTTCGATGTAAATGGCATGCCGTTATCCGATAAAATAAAATCTGGAATTCTGAACCTTGCAAACAGTTTGTGTAGTAACTGAATTACTCCTTGCGTCGTTAACTTCTTACGTCTGAATGTTTCTGTTCACTTGGAAAAACTGTCTACGACGATCAAATAATATGATCCATTTAGTGGACCAGCATAGTAAATGTAAAAAAGTGACCATGCACGGTCAGTTTCTGAACATGAGTTTTACTTTACTGGTGATACTTTAGCTGCTAAAGCATAGCATTTTGCATGACATTACCAATGTTTCAGTGTTTCTATCCATGGTTCGCCAATATACATAAATTCTTATGATTTTTTTTTCATTCTGGACAGGGTGTCCTGTATGGAACTCTTTCTGGATTTGTTCTTGTAATGCTAAAAGTACCAATACTCTTTCGCTATACACGAGAACAACATTACACATTGATTAAATATCAGAGTTGATTTTACTCCATACTTTTAGCTTTTCTGTTATTTCCATAATGAGTATGTCATCCATGGCTTTCCTTTTAACTTCTTCCAACGTCACCAGTAGTTCCCGCACAGTGTTTCACAGTAAATTTTTGTATCTCTCCCTCTGATTGTAGAGGAGCAATGATCGTTTCTTCTAATGGTTAATTATTTTTTAGTAAATCCTGACAATCAGTTTGTTTAATTTGACGTACTCGACAACAAGAAATTCAGTCTAAAGATGTAATTTAATAAAATGCTTACCAATCACTGTAACAGTATGAATCAGTAGTCTTCTTTTTATTTACCCATAAATATCTAACAACGGTTTGTGATCCGTGAACAAATCTATGAAATACTTAAAGACAAAGACAATCTCTAAACTTTCCTTCTATACCACGGAATAATTTTGTTCAGTTGGAAAAAGAAGCCTGGATGCGTGTGTAATAGCTTTCGTTGAGCAGTGTTCGAATTTGTGCATAATGCAGGCTTCTATACTGTATGCACTAGCTTCACTTGTTACGATTTTTCTTTCTTTGGTTCATGTGACAAAAACAAATCTGACGTTAGCATTTCTTTAATTTTTCGGTTGCTTCCTGGAATTCCGTCGTCTAGTTTTCTTCAATAGTCCATTTAACGAACTTGCAAACAATGCATGTTTGGTAGAAAAACATTGTAGGAAACATTGGAGAAAATTAACATTTTCAGGAGCAGGCATGTCTTTTATAGCATTGACTCGAGCTGAATATGGTCTCCTGCTATTCTTGTCATTCATTTGTTCAAAGTTTTTGATTTTATTCTTAAAGAGTTCACACTTTTCATCCCTATGCTTGAATCCATAGTCCGGAATTCTTTTGAAAACATTAAAAACATTTTCTTTACGTTTTTCTGGGTTTTCACTTTTCAGCAAAATATCAAAATATTACTCACTCGTTATTTTTTTTTCCTAGTTTTTTAAAACATTTTTTGTCTTACAGGGAGGTTTATTTGATGTCCTTTACTTTTGCTTGCAACAAAAACATACCTTACTTTGAATGGACACGCACTATAAAAATGTCGATTTCCACATGCTTAGCAGAGGTTAGGAGTAATGTCTTTTTCTTTCTTCGAATTCTTTTTTGTGCACCTTTATAATATGCAACGAACCGCCTACTTTAATATCCATAGCTTTTCATTGAACAATTATAAATCTCTGACAAGCTTCTGCTAGGTTTTGTAACGTGACATTGTCTCATTTTCAAGTTTATTCAGAACCCTTCTCCTTATTTCAGCGTCTACTTTTGACAACAAACTTTGAACAAATATTAAGCACTTAAATATGGCAGGGCTTAATTCTGCTAGTTAGAATCCCCCACACTGATTATTCACAGTGCTAGCGAACGTTGTGATGTCTTTACTAGCTATACTTTCACCCAACAGCTACCTTCCTATTAAAACATTTTTACAGGTCCATAATTTTTTCAAACTGCTATGGCTCTTTCGAGTAGAGATGGTGAATCTAACCTTATTTACAAATGGAACTTTGTGTGTGTGTATATATGTGTGTGTGTGTCCGTTAACTATAGACTCCAAAGCGGCTGGACCGATTTTTTGAAAATTTACACAGTTGTACTATAAGCGTCTGCGAGTGATCTTAGCTAGGTTTTCTGACGGGTACCCCCGACAAATATCGAAAATCGATAATCGAAAAAATCGGTTTATAGACGAAGTGGTCCGATTTTAATCAAATTTGATACACTCATAGACAAAGACATACGAAACGATATTCAGAAGTTTCAAGTTTGCAGTTCTTACAATAGTGCAGAAAATTGATAATATACATTTATAAAAGGCAAGATAATCAGTTTTCCAGCCCTTTTATTTTAGTTTTTGCTTCGGATTTGGCTCTAAGTAGGTATAATTGTAGTTCTTAGTCTCAGCCATGACACCATTTACCCAGAGGACTTATTTAGCCTTCAAAATTCAGTTTACGACGAAAAAACCGATTTGATATCGATACCAGGAAATCAAAATTTGACTTGTAACTGGAAACAACAATTGCTTTTTAGTCTTTCGTGCCAACGTCCAAAGAGTCTGAGCTCCAGGACCATGGATTAGTTTTAAAGCTTTCATTATACCCTAGCAACGCCGTGCTATACTGCTAGTTCGTTCATAATATTTTGTTTAATGTAGTTTGAAAAGTGAAACTTATTGTTTCTCTCGAGTTACATGTGCTATGCATTTTCGTTGTTGCTGTTTTTGAACTTTTCAACCGATGTATTTCTTATTTGGCAAAGTATATTACATTTTATTCTCTATCGCTTCGCTGCACGATCCGAGAATCTTTCCCTAGACCCAGAGATCTCATTCACATCATATCATTTTACTTATTAATTGAGAAAAAAGTTGTAAATAGCTAATAGTTTATACGTTTCTGGAAAAGATAGATGCCATGCGAAATATACATACGTGTGTCTATATTTGAAGAGTCTATTTAAATCATGACCTGTGTTCTTAGGTTAATGGTACGATGTCATAGCATCGTGCTGTTCTGGGCAAAACAACGCCTTTCACAGCTTCTGTGTAAATTGAACATCATGTACGAAGATGGAATATCAGATGAAGGATGTAATAAATGTACAAAGGTGAAAACTGAATTTAGTTTTCATATATCGATTGATTTTCCTTTCCTACTGTTTTTTTTTCCCTCCCAACGGAAGCTAGGTCGCCAGAGGAATATTCATTTGAATCCAGAGTTAATGAACTCATTTCTTTCAGAACGACTGTTTGGACCAGGTATCAAAGTCTTTCCCAATCATGTGTCTCTTTGTACTATTTACGTGACCAAATATTGATAAAGACTTTGAACAAAAAGATCTGTCGTCTATTAATATTCCTTCAGCTAATATCTGTCGAGATTGATAGTCGGACAGGGAAAAGTTATAGTGAGTCATTTTTAATTTCGGTGATACAGCTATCTACTCTTGTCTAAATGTTAAGTCTGATCAGTTGAACGCGGTTGAATTGGCAGCTGGTTTAAAAAATGACCTGCAATCTGCTGTTAACGAGAGCAAGAATTAAGTTAATTTTAAAAGCACGGTTAACCTTCGGGAGAATTTTTTCGCCTTCACCATTTTTTCCAGTGACATGAAGGGGAAATATTATATTGGATCAATTCCTAGCTCTGCTTCTAAAAATGCTGATTAACACTGTTATTTGAGTCTGAGTGAGTATTGTTTAACAGCATATCAACCTCTGTGGGTTATTTAATGCCAAATATGTGGGGTTTTAAGGTATTCAAACACTAAAATCTATCTATCTCCCTAGTTTTAAATATTCACCTGATGATTGCATAACGCATGAAACGCATGAGTTGTGCCATAGACGTAGGGTTATATATATATATATACATGTAGATTTCAATTTGGATAGCCTGGTTAGATAGATAGATAGATAGATAGATAGATAGATAGATAGATAGATAGATAGATAGATAGATAGATATTATTAAAAAGTGAATGTAGTTGACAGTTGGGTTAGATAGATAGATAGATAGATAGATAGATAGATAGATAGATAGATAGATAGATAGATAGATATTATTAAATGTGAACGTAGTGACAGCCTGGATAGATAGATAGATAGATAGATAGATAGATAGATAGATAGATAGATAGATAGATAGATAGATAGATATTATTAAATGTGAACGTAGTGACAGTCTGGTTAGATAGATAGATAGATAGATAGATAGATAGATAGATAGATAGATAGATAGATAGATATTATTAAATGTGAACGTAGTGACAGCCTGGTTAGATAGATAGATAGATAGATAGATAGATAGATAGATAGATAGATAGATAGATAGATATTATTAAAAAGCGAATGTAGTAGACTAATATATAGTTACATCAGTAAATTAGAGACCGAATGTTAAATGTAAAAGAATTTACATAAATACTTATTCTAGAACATGGGTATTAATCACATCGACAGAACACGTTTCAGGTTCAAATAAATTGGCGTCAGGTGTTAAAAAATCTGAAAATCTGATAAACGATGGAAAAGGGGTAAATGTAATAAACAGCCGCGGCGTTTGTTAAACTGCTTTATTTTTATTGAGAGATAAGGGAATTTTTTCAACTGGTCTATCAAACTATAAGAAACCGAGAAAGAAAAAAAAATGAAAATATGTCAATCAATTTTTTAAGCGAAATGCTTTGCCGAATTCTAAATTATTTCCTTGTGGTGTTACCAGTGCAGCATATAAATAAATGCGTATCCTTGGCCAAAAATAAAGTATATTCATCCAACAGTGTCGCAAAATAGCATCTCAAAATGCATTAATTATATTGAACATATTCTGAAAATGCTCATTTCCTCGTCTTATTGCTGGAATTTTTTCCTTTCTTTTCAATTACTATTCCAACCCTAAATAGTTCGAGGCTGGCTCAGAATTACATACATAATATGCGTTGTGGTACTGTGGGTATCGGCTCGGAATAAGAAATCAGACAGCAGAGTTCGAATTCCAGTTGATATCGTTGCATTCACTTACGCGCAAATAGCATTGAAAAAAAATTAATCCATCTTTTCCCTCCAGCTATGGGTAAAATAACAGGACAGGCTGGGTTCTACATATATATATAGCTATCTATAGAAACCAGTCTACCGCAGAAAGTAATGACAACTTACTGTAGGAAAAATCTTCTGCCCGTACCTTCAAGACATGATCGCCCAAGAGCACATAACTGACTGATAGTCTCTAATGATGCTTGCTCGAAAAAGAACGCAACGGTCTCAGTTATTGTTTTACTTGGCTTACTACACTATATCCACTTCACTACTCACCGAGCATGTCCACATATACATAAATAAACGGCATTAAACATATGAAATGTGTTAAAAACTAAATGCAGAATTGTAGAACAATATATTCCCAATCTTAATTCCATTAAATGTGAGAGGAACATCGTGGTTATGGGCGTTGAAAGTGTGAGCCGGTTTATCAGGTTCACATCCCGAACGTTGATCTAAACTCAATCGCTCCCATTGGAGCTTAGGCCATCGACGACCCCTCACTCTCGACGGTGTTATCGATACTTCTGCAACTTGTCTTTTTTTATGCGTAGATATGTTGACAATGCACAGACTCACTTATACCCCGGCTAATGGTGACCTCAGCGAACAACATAGCCCCAAAGGAAATCAGACGCAGAAGAAATAATGAGTGGATGACCGAAGAGATCCTCCACATGATGCAAAGGAGACAAGAAATAACGCCAAGACACGGAGCAGAGTACAAAGAACTTCACAAGGAGATAAGGAACAAATGCAGACAAGCCAAAGAGGAATGGCTCAACAACAAATGTGCAGAAGTAGAGAGACTGAGCAGGAACAACAAAGTAGAGATGCATAAAGAGATAAGAGAACTGACAGGACAAAAAACCTGTTCCTCAACAGGATGCATAAAATCCAAGGAAGGGACAATCATATTAGAGAAAGAGGAAATACTCCAGCGATGGGAAGAATACATAAAGGATCACTTTTGCGACAAGAGAGAACAACCGAGAATACACAAGGAGATGGATGGACCGGAAATACTAAAATCCGAAGTGGAAGCTGCAATGGCGAAAATGAACAGAAACAAAGCACCTGGCCCAGATGGCATAGTGATAGAGCTGCTGACAGCCTTAGAAGAATATGGCATAGAAAAGATTACCGACATAATAAACGAAATTTATAGCAGCGGAATAATACCAGATGACCTATGCAAGTCGATATTTATAGCGCTGCCGAAGAAACCTGGTGCAAACGAGTGCAAACGAGTGCGAACTACACAGAACTATCAACTTAATGAGTCACATTACAAAACTGATTGTCAGAATCCTGATGAATAGAGCAAGAAGCAGAATCAGGCCAGAGATAGGGCAGGAACAGTGCGGGTTCGTCAAAGACACTGGAACAAGGAACGCCATATTCATGATTAGGATGCTCTCTGAAAGGGCATTACAAATGAAGAAAGACTTGTACCTATGCTTCATTGATTACGCGAAAGCATTCGACAAAATACGACACAAAGAATTGATGGAAATGCTAGGCAACCTCGACATTTTCGGCAAAGACATAAGAATAATCAAGAATCTCTACTGGCAGCAAACGGCCTGCATACGGACAGGTAACGACCTCAGTAGATACACAAAGATAGAAAAAGGCGTAAGACAAGGATGTGTCTTTTTACCGGATTTGTTCAACCTATACAGCGAGAATATTTTGAGGACCCTAGATGACACACCAGGATTTGTTATTGGAGGCCACAACCTGAACAACATAAGATACGCGGACGATACAGTACTGATTGCGGACACGGAAAGGAAACTGCAAGATCTCATACAGAAAGTAGCAGTGGAGAGTGACAAGAAGGGACTACAAATAAACTTTAAGAAAACTGAGTGCATGGTCATCAGCAAAAGATACAACTCAAAATGCCAAATACAGGTGGGGGTAACAGAATCACACAAGTCCAAGAATTTAAGTACCTAGGAAGTGTTCTAACAGGAGATGGAAAGTGCAACACGGAGATCCGAAGGCGAATTGGCATGGCAAAGGACGCGTTCCAGAAGATGAGCAAAATACTAACACACAGGAAGATCTCAATAGAAACGAAGAAAAGAGTGCTAGACTGCTACGTGATGTCAGTTCTTCAATACGGCTGTGAATGCTGGACAATATCATCGAAAATGAGGACAAAACTGGAAGCGGCCGAAATGTGGTTCTACAGAAGGATGCTACGGATATCGTGGACTGAGCATACAAGCAACGACGAAGTGTTAGAAAGAATGGCAACAAAAAGGAAATTGATGCTGAGCATCAGGAAGAGACAACTGAAGTTCCTGGGACATGCAATGAGGAAGGAGAGCCTGGAGAACCTGATACTGACTGGACAGATAGAAGGAAGGAGAGACAGAGGAAGGCAGCGGATAACATATTTGCAGGGTCTGATCAGGTGGATGATGGAACGGGGGTTGCCTGGAGCAACAGGAGCAAACATACTAAGAGCCACAAGGGATAGGGAGACGTGGAGATCCATGATCGCCTACGTCCTGAAGGGACAGGGCACATAGAAGAAGAAGAAGCTAGTCAAAGGCCGTAGTACCCAACCAGTGCTGCTATTCAATGAATAGATGAAGGAAGAAGAGATGGATTAATACCTTTCCCAAGGGTATTTGCGCGTAAGTGAATGCAGTGAATTCAAATGGATTTCGAACTTGGCTCTCCGATTTCTCGTTCCAAGCGGATATCCACTGCAACACAAAGCACACCCTCTGAAAGCTCCCGATGAATTTGGGTTCCATAATAACAGTTACAATACTATGATTTTTTTTTTATTGGGACCAAATCATTATTTAGATTCACTCACGGAGTTAGGGTTATAAGAGATTGTGTCACCCTCCATAAAAGATTTTTGTTAACAATTTAATGTACAAAGCAGATTTTATTTTAACTCCATTATATTTTTTTTAAACTACTGAATAATTTATATGTAGTCTCTGGCTTTATTTATGAATTTTATGCACACAATGGTTTTAAGATTCACACAGATCACTAAATGAAAACTTCGGATAGATCATCTTTCGAGATTGAGATATTATATGCAAAAATAATGTGGATATTTTAGAGAATAGAAAATAACACAGGTTTTCCCATAACAACAAACTTTATACTTGATAAATTTTCAGAGGCTATTGTACACTCTTGTGAACTCTTTAGAACGTAAACTGTTCAGTGTTTTACTAAGAGCCTATAGCAAAGGACAGGGCCAATAAAGACCATCCAGTAATGTATAACATCAAGGGAATCATACATTGCATTAACATCTCTTCTAGCTTCGGGAATGCAAATATTTCCCTAACTATCTTCTAAGTCAGCGTATATTTAATCTGTCTGCATGGGTTTATCTATACTTAGTTATCGATTTAGGTATACTAATCACGCTGGAGATGTAGACCTGTGTTAAAAAAAAGTATATATTTCTGTAGATGACATCGCAATAAATATATTATAGTTTCATCTGTGTTTATTTATAATCTAAATTTGTTATGTAACCATAGATCATTTAATATGTGTAGGCATTTCAATTAGTGTAATGGTTTGCGAGTTTGGCTAGATTTATTAAAAGTGAAGAGTGATTTCGATCCACATGGTGTTCTCCTTACTTCCGGCCTTGTGCCACATTTTAGCTACGTTTAAAAATCACCATGGATTATTCAATACTTAATTATATTTATTCAATTAAAAAAGAATATAAAATAATCAACATCCATATATTTACTAATATTCAACGTTAATTTACACGTTGAGTCATAAGTCCAACCATTTACTAAGCGTACTTGAATGTCACACAAAAGCATGTTATGGTGCATCTAGTAAGGATCGAACTCATGACTCAGTTGAAAGTGATCAAGAGAGTCAAACTTTCTAACCATTAAGCTACGTCGAAGTTCCTATTGGTATGAGTTATGCCAGCAATGAGGAAATGAAATTGAAATTTTGGAATGCTTAGAATTCGCCAAACATACACCCTTGTGCAAATTAATTGAAACAACTATTTTCGTTTTCTTTCTTTATATACGCTCAGTTTTATACTCACTAGAGTGACAGGGTGTAATTGATTTTTATTTTTTCCTCAGATTAGTTAATTTGCATTGGTGCGCATTAATATGAACCTATTTTGGTGTGTATGATGAAATTTGTTGGCCAAGAAAAATACTGCGTCATTCATGATTACGTCAAATTTTATCACGCCCAAACACTATTGTCTAGACTGTTGAATAGTTCATTTTCTGCGATGGACGTTACTCAAAGGAAGCTTACAAAAGCTGTAACGCAGTCCTAACAGACTGGCAAAGTTTACAGAAAAAGCGTAAATATTGTCGGTGACAGAGTTTCAATTGTCAGTCGTCTCATGAAGGCGAAGAAACAAACTTGGTTCATCAGTCAAGAACGTAAGGGAAAATATGGTCGGAAGATAAAAAGAACGTCAAGAGACGACGGTACGTGATCAAGGAATGTGTGAATGATCCTACGAATATATTTTTGTTTTGTTTCAATTAATTTGCACAATGGTGTATGGAATAAACGCGGTGATATGGATGATTAAATACTAAATGGAGCATGCACAGGTTATATAATAATTTGTTGTAGTCAACCGTATAGAAAAAAGCAGTAAAGCACAACTATTGGTTAAAATCTTTATTCAAATGTATTTTGAAAGGGTGCTAAAGGCATATAGTTTTCTTAATTTAAAATTGGTCCATGCCAAACTAGGAAAAAGATTAGATTATTCCAACAAGGTAAAACGCTCCCTCATTTTAAATCTTTCATTTTGAACAAAGGAAAAAGTTTACAGCATTTACATTATTCTGACTATTGTCCTCATCTTTGTTGCCATCTGTACGACGTTTCGACGTTTACGCTCCGGCCTTCTTCAGGTGCTAGGAATTTCGAGCCGAACCCTATATTACAATCACTGGTGTATATCATTCCCATACCTTGCGTAGCAGCAATGCCTCGATTGGAAAACATGAGTTACCTCCCTCTAACCCTGCAAGTTATTTGTTCACCACTGTTGTAGACTGGTATTGAACTCACAACTCTTTGGGTCAAGTCACAGAAACTAACCAACGTCTATATACCCTGCGTAATACGTCATTAAGCACCTGAAGAAGGCCGGAGCGTAAAACGGTCGAAACGTCGTGCAAATGGCAACAAAGACAATAGTCAGAATAATGTAAATACTACCTCATCTCAGTAATATAGACAAAGGAAAAGGTTATTTTCTCAAATGCTCTGGCCAAGACCCTAAAGATTTGGTTGAAAGTGACCCACTTTCTCATGATTCTAAGAAAATTCTAAAAAAATAGAATTTGCATACGAATACTTGATTATTTTATTACTTTTATGAAATGTGATCTTAAGCTACATCTACATATTCTTATTCCAACGTGTGCTTAGTTGGTTACATGACCCATGACAGTATATTTCTTCATATAATAACTTCATAACTTGTGTCAAATGTTCATTTAATCACATGTTAACAAATATAAGAAAAGACCTCGTTGATTAAACTAGGCACGAACATTAAAATGAATACAGACACAACCGTATCAACATAAAAATAAATCTTTTGTCAATATTTTTGAGATGATGCATAGTAATTATTTATATTCTTTATATTGTTCGGACTGTTATCCTCATCATTGCTGCGATATTCACGACGTTTCGGCTGTTGTACGCTTTGACCTTCTTAGAGTGATTAGAATTTGGAACTGAACCCCTTATTTAGTCATTCCACTTCCAAAATTCTTAGTTATGTCTACTTGAATCCACTTCATAAGATTTCTTGTGTTGTTTACCACTGCTGTAACCAGATATTGAACTTACATCTCTTTGGGTCATGCCATGGATGTCACCAAGAGCTTCATCCATTGGACCATGAGTCCTTAAGAGTACGATCTACCCCACTGAACGGAATAAGAAGTTCAATTTAATATTCCAATCAGCTGAAAAAGGTTGGCGTGTACAACAACGAAAACGTCAGAAAAATTACAACAAAAACGAGGACAATAATTCGAACAATGTCAGTCAATTAAGTGCCATATGTGATACACGCTTTGGGTGACCATGCCTCGAAAGAGACTTGACTAATTGGGCAGAAGATTATCCCACAGTAGGTTGCCATGGCTTTCTGCGGTAGACTGGTTGCCAGCCAAGGCTATAGAACCTAATTTGTTCTATTACTTAACTCATAACTGGAGGAAACAGTCGGATTAATACCTTTCGTAAGGGTATTTGTGCGTAAGTGAATGCAACGAATTCAACTGGTATTCGAACTCGGCACCCGATTTTCGTTTCAAGTCGATATCCACTGCACCACAACGCACATCCTCGAACAATGTACATAGTGTAAATAAAAACAAATCTGTTATGGTGTATGAAAGCTGAAGGTGCATGCAGTAAAAAATTTCTGTCCAAATTTCTCTAAAGAAATTAAATGACCTTCGAACAATAGAGCAATTTAAAGAATAAACAAACTTTCTTTGCGCTTAAGACATTTAGAAACAAATTAAAATTGTTGCTCAAATATACTTAATATATGTATGTATTTGTGAGCGGGTGTGCGTTTTTATATACGAAAAATTCTAACCTATATTAACCTATATTAAATAATAAAAACTTCTAGATCCAGTGTTTAATTGTCGTTCACCATTTTGGCACCGTCCCACATTTATTCGATAAGAGATAAATCCCCAACCCAACTCAGACAAGCAAGGCGATAATGTCACTTAGGAAGCAAGGCACTAGTGAGAATAAAAACGTGAGGGAGTATGATCCGGTTGATCGATAGGCGAACTTATCTACTCCTACCATTAATTATGAAGGGCGTGCCAGCCCAATCAGGCGATCATCGATAGCATAGTTCTAATTATTTTTACTTTTTTATATTGGTAGAAATGTATATAAAATCGATGGCGAGAGAAATTAGTTTAAATTACTATCGTTTTTATTGTTTATGACGAGATAGACTTTCTATTATTTTGTTAAGCATAGTAGATATCAAGTCTTCTCAATTCTCAACTTGAGACTGTTAGATTTTGAATAGCAGCGTTTAATGGTGAACATGTAATTTATCGCCGCGAGCTCCCGAAATCTCATATGTGTGCAATGAAGTAACCGTTTTTTTTTTTTTTTTTAGTGAATATTATCAAATATATATTTTTTATCTATTAGGAAAAATGTAGGCCCCTTTTGGCTAAAAGCGTTCAATGTTTCGAAATATTTTTTTTCAGTAGACATTCCTAAAAGTTTAGCAACTTTCTTAAATTCCTTCTTTTTTGTGAAATTATCTCTAATGATTAGTCTGAGCACGTTTTTATTTAATCGAGAGCCATCTATTTCTGAATCGTCCGGAAGGGATCTCCTTTATTGAAGATATACGGGTAAAGTTTATTTTGAACTATTTTTTTCTTAATTTCCTTATTCCTTTTTGTCTTTTTCTCTTTTTGATTTTTTATCTGTCAAAATTTATTTTTGTCGTGTACTTGAATGAAATAGATATTTTTGAGTGTCAGTTAACTTTGAATACAAAGTCAATGATCTGTGAATTTTTTTTTAATGGTTAGCGTATCAAACCCACTAAAGCATTTTAAGTGCCTGAACTAAGTACATGTTTCTCAGTCGCTCTCTCTCTCTCTCTTTCTCCATATATATCTCGTTAATATTTTATATTAAATAGCTTCTTTGACATTATCCTCTCTGTTTACGGATTTGCCTTAATTACACACGCACACACACACACACACACACACACGCGCGCGCGCGCGCACACACACACACATATATATATATATATATATATATATATATATATATGAAACTTATTTATAAATGGAACTTTGTTTGTGTGTGTATGTGTGTATGCCTGTGTGTCCGTTACCTATAGACTCCGAAACGGCTGAACCGATTTTCTTGAAACTTCACACAGTTGTACTATAAGCGTCTGCGAGTGTTCTTAGCTAGGTTTTTTTTATCGAGGTACCTCCGATAAATATGAAAATTGATAATCGAAAAAATCGGGTTATAGAAAGAGTGGTCCGATTTTAATCAAATTTGATACACTCATAGACAAAGACATAAGAAACGATATTCAGAAGTTTCAAGGTTGCAGTTCTTACATTAGTTCAGAAAATCGATAATATATATATATATATATATATATATATATATATATATATGTATCAGGCAAGATGTTTGTGTGTGTGTGTCTGTTTATCTATCTGTATGTCTTTTATACTAATCCACAATTTTTATCCGATTCTCACCAAACTTCACACAATTATTCTTGAGGCTGAGTCTGAGCTCCAGGACCATGGATTTTTTAAAAAGCTTTTTATTACACCCGAGCAAGGCCGGGTTATACTGCTAGTATTGTAGAAATAAATATTAATTTTGATATAAAAAATATCGCTAATATGTCTATCGTCACTGTAAAATGAAAAAATTTGAAATCTTCACTCACAAACAGAAACATTTTTTAAAGACAAAGTCAATATTTCAGTGGTGGGATTGAATAGAAATTGTGATTACTATTATCTGATTTTTTATTTCCTTTTTCTTTTTCATGCGCCGTGTCCCTTCATAACCCTTCATATAATCCTATTCCTTTATAGCTCTTAATGCATTTTATATTGATATTTCTCCCAAAATCTTTCTCTGCTATCCGTTTGCTTAAGTCCATAAAGTATGTCACGCGCTGTTTTCCCAAATCCTTCCCCCTTTCTCCATCCTGTGAGTATCCGGTTCTCCAAGCCCTTCTTCCTCATTACGAGTTCCATAAACTTCAACACTCCTTTCTTGATTTTAAGCTTAAGTTTCCTTTTCGTTTCAATTCATGTCTTAGTATGATAGAACAATTTTTAATCTTCAAATCATACAAAACGGAAAAAATATTACGAAACTGGAATAACATTTTATATATATATATATATATATAACCCTTTGAGTAAAATCTTCAATAAAAATACCATAAAATTAAGCTATAGCTGTTCCAATAATCTAGAAAAAATAATCAAAATGCATAACACCAAAATATTAAAAATACACAGCAAAAATAAATCCAACACTAATACAAGTCCATCCCATGATAACAACCTCCTTAACTGTAGAAACCCCAACCAATGCCCCATGACTAATAAATGTCTGAGGAAATCTCTGATATATATGTGTTCGATTTCATCCATAGAAAATCCTAAGGATGAAAAAATATATATTGGGAATATCATGAACGTATTTAAAAAGCGCTTTTACAATCACCTCTCATCCTTCAATAACAAAGAAAAACAAAACATGACATCTCTCTCCAAATACTTTTGGAAATTAAAAAACGAAAATAAAACACCTAAAGTCAAATGGAAAATCCTCAAAAAAGCAAGAACAGCAAAATCTATAAATGAACCATGCTTTCTTTGCCTTCAAGAAAAAATAGAGATCCTTAAATATATAAATAGTAACAAGCTTTTAAATCAGAGACACGAAACCACAGTAAACTGCAAGCACATTAGGGACCTAACCCTACAATCATGCTAAGAAATACTAAGCGTTTGATTAGATATTCTTATTATAAAAGATTAAAAATGCTATAGAAAAAATCGATCCAATAAATCCTTAAAGGAAGGTCTAATACCCACAAAAACATCTAAATGAATAAAACGTAAAATTAAAGAAATAAACAAGCCCCCAAACTATTACTAAAGCCTACAGCAATAACCTTACTTAATGCTATAAAAATATCGATCTAATAAATCCTTAATGTAAGATCTAACACCCGCAACAATATCTAAATGAATAAAATATATAAAAACTTAAAAGAAGTAAATAGGATTCCAAGCGATAATCTATAGAAAAAAATTAAAAAAATTAAAAGAAAAAACCGATCCTCTAAACTCAAAATTAAGATTAAACATACGACTTTATATAAGAAACTGATAAAATTCTAATTTGCATTTACTTCCTAAAAAATGCAAGTTTAGATTTCTCGAAATAACTTCGCCTAAATACAATAATACTCCAAACTTGAATATAAAATAAGAAAATATAAAAAAAACCCTATCCAGCTAGAATAAAAATAGAAAACAAAAATAAAATATAAAAAAAAATGTTCCGTACCGGAAAAATCAAAATTAAAAAGAATAAAACAGCCCACCCCTATCACATCTATCTAAAGAACCCCAAAGTGAAAACCTAGCCACAGGATCAAAGTGAATACATGAAATAGGTCTGCTAACAACAGACATCAATTAATTAAACGCTAGCCAACCATAAAGCCGTCCTAAATTTTCTAAGGCCAATAAACAGGATAAGTTTCTAAACCACACACACAAAAAGAACCCCCCCACACAAACACATAAAACTGACCAAGTAGTCAAATCACTCCACACGCCGCTTTCTTAGAAATTCTAACCAAAAAATATACCCGACCGATAAAAACATACATTCGAACAGATAATACCATTAATGAACACACCAAATTCTTCAAAAGTCTAACGGTCAAAACGAAAGACACATTCCCTTAATTATCAATAACCCTAACCAACCCCACAACAACAACTAACCAAATATAAACAGAGGATAATTCCAATTCTCACTCTTTCCTCCTGAAGATATGTTGGAATCCCAACATTGAAACAAACATATGATTGTAGAGAAAAAATTATGTACATGCTATAAAACATAATTTATAATATTCACTGCTTTATACATCATATATCGAGCACTGTTTTAAATTAATGTTTTGGATGGGAAAATTTTTCTTTTCTCTCCTCGTTCTGTACTCACTCGTATATATATATATATATATATATATATATATATATATATATATATATATCTGTAAATTCAGATAATATTTAGGAGGAATAGCTATTTCAGGATGTCAGTTCAAGACATGCATTGTCGACCCCGTTTAATTGAAGAATGGGGTAATATTCTTATGCCGGAAACAGGGGATAGTAAAAGATAGTAAAAGAAGGGGTGGGAAATGTTGGTTACTATAGGGTTAAGCAGTGTTATTATAGTCTCTTTTGGTAGTGGGAGGCCTGTGACTTAACTTTTGGGTTAGTAGTGGTAGGTAGAAGGAAAAGTATACTGATTCACCAAATTTTCAAATCTCGTTCATCCAAAGGGCATATTGTATTGTGAATAAATGGAAGAAGAAGATAATTATAGAAATTTAAATTTATTCCGAAGATGACGCATACTAATCATTTTGAAATTTCAAAATCTTTATTTTTTATTAAACATAGATTACATCTGTCACCTAAGCTATAAGGTCTACATGCCGTGACATATCAGCTTCCACTTTATTTATAGATTTAGGTAATTCTTTTTCAATTCTCAGTATTATCGGAAGAAGGCTTTTTTTTTTTTTAATCATGTCACCCCAAGCAAGGCATTCCACTGCCACTATAGCGCAGGGGGTTATACAGGGCGATAGACGAGTTAGGGTGTACATAGGGGGAGAGTTGGGGAGAATGGGAGGGTTAATGTGTTAGGAGGTGTCTATTGACCTTACATTTAAACTCCTGGAGGTTATAGCCGTAGGGGAAGCAAGCATGCGGAAGGGAATTCCACAGGCGGGAAGTGCGAGAAAAGAAGCTGTTGGAGTAGAAATTGCGGTTACATTTCATCGGTTTCACTGTAAAAGGGTGGGACCTAGTTGCCAATCTAGTATCTCGTGCGAACTCACACCTCGGGGGCACCAGTGATTTAAGTTCATCAGAGCAGAAGCCATGAAAGTATTTGTAGAAGAGGCACAGGGAAGCCACGTCACGCAGGTGAGAGAGTGACTGCAGGCTGTCAGCTAAATCGGTATCAATCACATTACAGATTCTTCGCTGTATTTTGTCAAGAAGCCCGAGGAGAATAGCAGGGGCACCCGACCAGATGTGGCAACAGTATTTAAAACACGGGCGGATGGTAGATTTGTATAAGTGCAGGATAGTTTCAGGCGGAAAGAATTTCCGGGCCCTGCACAGAGAGCTAACTTTCATGGCACCGGATTCGACGTAGTCATTCCACTTGAGGTCCGCTGAGAGTGTCAGGCCAAGCAGGCGTAGTGTTTTACTCTCTGGGAGGCATGCCTGTTCCATGCTAATGGGAGGGAGGTGCGGTCGTCTGTGGTGGTTAATTGACAGCAGCTTCGTTTTGGAAGAATTGAATTTTACGAGCCATTTCCTACCCCAATCCACCACGGATTGGAGGTCCTTTTCAAGCTTAGCCGCGAGGTTCGCCTTATCGTCAACATCAGATTTTTGATTGAGGCGATACTGTGGTATCGTCGGCGTACATGCCTACTTGTGATCTTATGGTATCGGGGAGATTATTGATGTAGATTAGAAAGAGCGTAGGACCTAGGATAGAGCCTTGGGGGACACCCGCGTTTGTAGAGTAGTTTTGGGAGGTATGTCCGTTTAAAACCACCTTCACTGTGCGGTTGGAGAGGAATGACTGGATTAAGTCCAACAAAAGTAGGATTAGTAAAGAAGTGTCTTAGTGTTTAAAGCTTTTGTTTTCAAATTCCTGCCGAAATTCCGATATAAACGTTATATTTCTCCTTGTTTTCCTTAGGGTAGATGGTAGCTTGATACATCACACACACACACACACACACACACACACACACACACACACACACATATATATATATATATATATATATATATATATATTTTAATCGTATCACCTCGAGCAAGGCGATAACACCAGATTGGAAAAGATTGGAAAAGAGAAAGCTGGAACCACATCCTAAACAGGGAACAAGGGATGAGCCTCTTAACTTGTTCAATAGACGTGGGTGGAGTGTGAACCGGGCGATAGATAGATCTATCTACTCCAATTGAAAAAAAAAACCAAAGTGAGAAAATTGGAAAAGAGAAAGCCGGAAACCACATTCTAAACAGGGAACAAGGGATGAGCCTCTTAACCTGTTCAATAGATGTGGGTGGAGTGTGAACCGGGCGATAGATAGATCTATCTACTCTAATTGCAAACAAAAAACAAAACAAAATGAGAAGATTTGAAAAGAGAAAGCCGGAAACCACATCCTAAACAGGGAACAAGGGATGAGCCTCTTAACCTGTTCAATAGATGTGGGTGGAGTGTGAACCGAGCGATAAATAGATCTATAGTATATTGTTATAATTGTCGTTAATCTGTTATTAAGATATGATATACGGTCAAAACGAATCTTCCATCGGTCACATCATTTTATTATTGTATAATGTTATAATTGTCTTATTATTAGTAATTGTCGTTAATCTCTTATTGTGTCTAGTAGTATAAAATTTGTTATGAGTATTCATGTTAGAAAAAATCACGTCTAGATTGAGTAGAGTTGAATACAGTTGTCTACCTTGATAGATATGAGGAGATAACTACCGTCCATGTTGACATAGAGAGCATATATAAAGTGTGTTAGTTTCTGTGCGCGTCCGTTTTTAAACAATAACATTTACCTCGAAATGTGTGAACTTTATTTGTCTCTGATTCTTAAAAAGCGTATTTACACAGTAAACAGCAGCATACTTAAAAGAAAATATATGACGAAAATATCGTGGATATAATTTTGGAGCTTAGGTACTTAATACGATCAAAAGAATAACAGTCAGACGCGTAACAGGAATTAGAAAAAGGAACAATTTCCAATACTTTTCTTTAATTGACATTTTCTTAAGCCGGCGATTCATGAGATAAGAATAGCATAATCCTCTCCAAACGTATTTCATATCACTGACTATAATATCCTGTGTATGACGAAAAATTGGATCCGGCACCAAACCCTCTGATTTGGAGGTTTTGAAAAACGTAGAATCACCTCTTAATTATTGTTGTTCCTATATTTGCTCTGACCCGGGTCCGTAACACCTGTTAGGTTCCTAGCTATGGTAAAATATTTAACCCCCAAACTGGGGTCAAATTGTATGAAAGTATAAAAATAGATTTCTATCGTAAAAATTTCCGCGATAATTTTTTGGAGAATAAAATATTATCAACAATATATTTTTGAAGTAAAAAATATTACCAACAATAGATTCTTTTTGAAAAATATTACCAGTAAATCGTTTTTGAAGAAAAAATATTAACAGCAATACATTTTTTAAAGAAAAAATACCACCAACAATACATTTTTGAAGAGAAAACAATATTATATATGTATTTCTGAGATGAGGAATTTTCAATAATCTTGTAATTATTTCAAATTATTGTTCTTATGTTGGGTGTTATAGATATGGTAGAGACGAACCAAGTTCAACATGAAAGAACAATAACTGATTTCACAGGGTATTTCGTAATAATAAATAAGATAATCCATATCAGACAATCAATGGACAACTAATGATGGCAATAGGGTCATTAGCCGAAACGTAGTGTCTATTATAAGATCTATATCATCTAATATTAGAACCATAGCTGAAAATAATTTCAAGATTAAAATAATATTACTAGCAAAACATTCTTGCAGGAAAAATATTACCAGCAATACATATGATTTTTTGGAAAAAAAACCTGTTTACAAAAATATGTCAATGAAATCTGATCTTACAAAAACCTACATTGTTAAAGAATATAAACAACAACCTGTTGTAAATATAGTAAACAGAATATTTATTTGACTAAATGCCGTGTGCGAATGATCTCTAAGCCTGGCGATCTCCTGTGGCCTTCTTCTCTTTCTCATGTCCCCCTGGCGGCCCCTCTCGGGTTCATGGGAAGACAATCGGTCTTCCAAACTTGTGGGATAGGCTGTGTTAGATGTTAACACTTCCCTTTTTTTCTTTCTTGTGCTGAGGATATATTTTTTTTGTTTTGGTAGGAGCATCCTGATGCTATCTACTCAAAAAAATGAGAGAAAAAGATTAACAAAATTATATGTCTGGAAACTCAGAAATTAAACAGAGGATCCTTTGCGTTCAGTTGTGAATCCAAGAATTTTGAAGGAAGGAACCCTCTTTTTATTTAGGGCATCTGCAATTTGTTTTTTCAATAGGTATCCATGAGATATCTGCAATTTCTCCTCTGTCAACCATTTCTCTGAGGATAGCCATCTCAATTCGAAGTCTTTTATCGAGAATTTGTGTAGTGGAATGCACTGCATCATACAAACAGGAATAGTCTGTTTTTGCATGTTATTTTTATTTTGGTAGAATGGTCTTCCAGCTGCAACAAATTTAATATTAATTTTCTGTAATATAAGCAGACCTCAGTCAGATCAACCATGGCCAGGGTGTCTGCACCGAGAGCGCTCTTAACAATTCTTTTATCCGTTTGGATTGCCAGGCTATAGGCATGTATTTGTTATTGACACCTACCAAAAAAACTATATAGCCCCCTTGTGATCCACCATTAGTCAGGTTAACGAAGGATGCATCAATAAATCCTATAATTTGCAGAAGATTAGGGTTACCTAGGTCTGGAATATGAATTTGCGATTTCTCTTTTTTGCCTTTTTTACAATTCGATTGATTTGTTTTATGCAGTCAACATTTTCTTGTTTGAGTATCGAACTTAGTGTGCTGACGTCAAAGCTGAGGTCGGGTCTTGTTTGGGTGGCTAGCCAATTAAGCTGGCCTATTAACTGTCTAACCTCGGTGATTTCAGTTGGTGATATCTTATCTTCCAGTCTTTTGCCATTCTGCAGGGGGATATATCCGAGTTTCTTTACATGTTCATCTTGCCCAATCCTGATGTTTTTATCTGATTGTTTTATTTTTAATCCAATGTATTGGAACTTAGCGACTTCTTCAGATTTGACTTTAAAGAGGGTACGAAAATTGTTAATGACTTGTTTTTCAAAGGCCTCTGATCCAGCAAAAAAGAAATCGTCAACATGGGTAGCACTTATACCTTGTAGCTTGTTCTTAAAGTGCCATGTAAAGATGGCTTGGTCATACTTTGAGGGTATTGCCCCTAGATTGATCAGTTCCTCCCTAAGTATTAAGTACCAGGATCGAGAGGGATCTGTTAGCGTAATGGAATTTGCATCCACAAATGTAGCAAGTAGTGGTCTGCCCATTGAAGCTTTTTTTATTTGAATTTCGGGGGTTACCGCGTGTAAAATTCCATGGTCTCCCTCTTTTGATGTTGCCGCTGCTAGAACTGCTACTACTTAACTTGTTAGAAGGGAATGGAGGTCTATTGTTGACAAAATGTTGATCAAAAAGAACGTCGTTTTCCTCTAACTGGTGATAGTAGGTTGGGTCCATTTCTTGTTTGATAGAAATATGTTGCTGTGAGGGCTTGGCAGAGGTTGAATTCCCATGCGTAAAATTTTTAAACTGTTGTGCCATATCCGATAGAGTGAGATTTGGATTTGTTGCTCTAATTAATCTCTCAATTTCGGGACTCATGTTGGAAGATTTGAGGGCACGATAGGCCAGAACAGGTTCAGGTAATATTATCTGGAATTCTCTGAGTTTCGCCACGTGTCGGTCGAATTGGATTAGATAGTCAGTAGTGGAGGTGTTTGTGTCTCGGTGGTAATTTTCAAAGTTCTTGTAGCAAATAAATGCGGACTGATTTTTGTCTTCTAGGAATAGGGAATCTAGTTTTCCGAGAAGTAATTCCATTCCATTCCATTCTCAGAATTCAGTGATGAAATTTCCATTTCCAGAACAGCGGCACGTACCAGGGACATAAATACTGCTGGCGATCGTCGTGCAGGCGGAATATTTGTCGCTAACTGCCATAACTGAATCTCCCGTTTCCATGAATCGTAAAATTCCGGGTTTAAAGGCGGTGGTTCAAACAGTTTAGAACTCATTCCGTTGCCGTATATGTTGGTCTCTGCTACCAATGTTAAAGAATATAAACAACAACCAGTTGTAAATATAGTAAACAGAATATTTATTTGAACAAATGCCGTCTGCGACTGGTCTCTAAGAGAATATAATCCAGAATGCCCCTTTTGGCCTTCTTCCCCTGGCGGCCCCTTTCGTGTTCATGGGTAGACAATCGGTCTTCCAGACTTGTGGGATAGGCTGTGTTAAATGTTAACATATATGTTTAATCATACGAATCTCTTGCAAAAATCCTGTCGGCATGAAATGCTGTAAAACAAAATCAAGCCAAACAAAAATGAATTTAAAATTATTGGTTAGAAAAATTATTGATATTTCGATTGGATAATGTTTTCTTGGTTTATCTCAGACCTTCCTATATGATTGGTTTTAGTCAGGCAAAAGATATGTGGTTCGGGTGGAGAATACTGAAAATACCATGGACCAAGCATGTGACCAACGAGGAAGTTTTATGTGAAATGGAAACAACAAAAGTTAATTTTTACTTAGAATCGGTAAGTGATAATTTGACATCTTTCGAACAAATAGTGGGTTTAGAGGATTTGACACTCACAAGGTCATGTATGTGGAAGGAGAATAAATAAGTCACTCACAGGACATACTGAAGTCAAAAGGGACCGAATAATGCAGCGAGTAACTTACATAACGGAACAATTTGCAACGATGTTTCCAACTAGCGTCCAGTTGGCAAACAAAAATTAACAAAGTCGTAACTCAATACATGTCACTCTTTCCTCTCACCATAGGGTAGATATTGTGCTGATATTTACTGAGCACAATATCCACACTGGAATCATCAGCCAATGAGAACCTACAGGATAGACTTGCCTAGATAACAGAATGGAATCTCCAAAATTGCGGGGTGAATTGGAGCTGTCTGTTTTAACTTCAACTACAGTTGATTACTGGCTATTGCTATCTAAGTATTCTACAATAACGTGATTATGTAAATAGATGGCTGAACAGAAATAAGAAGAGATGACATAAAACATTAAGACCAAGAAGCAGTGTGGATCCATGAAGTGTAAAGGGCACATAAAAAAGAAGGAACAGTACTTCAACGTGTTGTAAAAGTTTGCAAACTTGACCAATTATAACTGATTAGTGAGATCGTGTAATGGTTGGAAAACTTGATCCGCTAGAATAATTACGAATGACTAGTGAGTTACAGTATTTACATTATTCGGACTATTGTCCTCATCTTTCTAGATATTTGTACGACGTTTTGGCCGTTGTACGCTGCAGCCTTCTTCAGTTGCTAGGAATTTCAACTGAAACCTTTATTACAATCACTGGGTTATATAAAATTCATTCCTTGCCTAATGCCTCTTCTGGAATTCATGAGTTATCTCCATTTAATCCTGTAATTTACTTGTTCACGACTGCTGTAGCTTTGTATTGAACTCACAACACTTCTATCCTCACCACATACCGCATATCTTCGGCCGAGGGTCACAACTAAGCCAAGCTTAGTAAAACGATAAAGCAATTTGAAGTGGTGTACTGGTTAGCAAACTGGATTCTATAGATAATAACGGATGAATAGTGGGTTCTATCCTCAAAAGATAACCCATATATTGGCCTTGTCTCACAACTAAGGCACGCTTAGAAAATCATCGGGAACTTCGACGTGGTGCAATGGTTAGCAAATATGATTCGCTAAAAAATTACGAATGAAAATTGACTTATATCCTCGAGGGATACCTCATATTTTAGACGTTGTGTCACATCTATGCTATGCCTAGAAAATCTTCATAAAAGAAGAAGGAGTCTGTCCGCTGTTGTTCCAGAAACTGCTGGATGGCGTTCAACCAAACTTGGCAGGCACATACGCTATAATTCAGTAAGTGTCATAGGCTACGATGAGTGTGATTAGGTCAAACATGATGGTCACGAAAGTTCAAATGTAAGGTCAAGGAAGCCATTTCTCATTGGAGTTGAATATTTGTTCCCAACTAAATATATATGGTAAGAGGAGAATAATCAACATTCGGTACTAAACTAAAGAGTGGTTAGTTCGTATAGTTATATTAATTAACGATACAAATAAAATATCTTAGCCATTTTATTCAGACAAGCTGTATAAAAATACAAAACAAAGTTGGAATAAAAATAGTAATTATATTAAGAGAATTACTTAATCTAAACTTCATTAACATGGAATGAAGCGTGTATTAAAATTATATTTAAATGCTCCTTACAATAAGAAAAACTAATAAAATGGTGACACAGTCGTATTGAAAATATTTAATCTAACAATCGAGCTAAGAAGTTGAGATCAAATTTGTATCTGAAGTGAAATTGTTTAATCTAAATAGAAATGTTAGTAATTTAGATTTAAAGTGTATTTCCATACTCTTTTGTGTTTGGACAAGTTTGGGAGGTAATTATTAGTTAATTTTTTATTTGTTCCCTGAAGGCCTTTACCATGTCAAATCTTTCCAAAACATCCTTAATTCTATGCAAATGTATATGCTGAACTCAAATCAATAATTGTTTATTGAAGAATGCCACATTTTTCCATGTTATCGACCAGAAAAAATCGGACTATATCTCACCCCTAACCACCGTTCTCATATCTGATTCACCGCTGAATGACTTGAGGCGTAGGATACTTATTTCAGCCTATTTACTTCCTTTGAGCAATTACTCCGCGATCTGTTTGGTTTTGGAACTCAGTTTCTGCGTAGTAATTGCAAAACGGAAGTAAATAGGCCGAAAAATCGGCAAACTACGCGTGAAGTCATTCTGCAGTGAATAACATTTTTGAAGGGTTGTTAATGGGTTGAGATAAACAGCGACAAGAAGTTCGATATTTTTCTGGTCGTTAACTTGAAAAAGGTAGGTTTCGTCAATAAACAATTATAGATTTCAGTTCCACATTTACATTTGCACGGAAATAAGGGTGTTCTGGAAAGATTTGAACAAATCAAAAATTTACTTGACTATTTGCCCATAGCTGGAACCCTAACAGGTGCTACCACTCCGGGTTGTGGTGGACCGGAGAACAACAGCAATTCAGAGGTAGTTTCATGCTCCTCACAACCACCCAATCAGAGGCCTTGCTGCCGGATGAAGTTCATCATCATGCGCAGGGCCAACGGAATCTGAAAATAGTACGTAGCGAGAAATGGTCCCGCTCAATCATCGATGCTTCTTCTGGTTGAAAAGATTTGGATACTATCCCCGTAAGATAGTAATCATGTCAGTATGATATTCAGGCTCAAATCTCGCGAGAGTCCCTTAAGTTTTAAACCATTCTGTTTTATCTTGTATTGAAAGTTTTTAGAAATTATCTTCCACATTTGTTAAGGACATGTGTCATTAAATTTTCCCCTAGTTTCTTTTAACTTTCAGCTGCTATAAACAATTGTCTTTTTGTTAAGACTCACGCCTTTCGCCATCCATCTGCATAAAATCTTCGGTTATATGACCGCTGCCTTTCACCGTCTCTTTTTGCATTCGATACGCCACGGGAGTGTTAAATACTTCGATCACTACTTCCTCTAATCATTTGCATAGTGTTCTTTTCTTTCATTTTTCTTAAGACATTTTTGTTTTTTCCACGCTCTGTCCGTGAAATTATCAGTATATTTCTGTAGAAACAAACTTTTGATACCTACAGTTGTCTCTTAATCTACGGGCAGGCAGGCTTTCCAACATTTATTACCATTTAATGGGAATCATAATGTGTAATACTTCAGCTGCCTTTTCCTTATTTGTAACGGAAATTTCCCGTTATTAGTACTTTTCTAATGCTTTATTTGTTATCCAAACATGTCTTCGGGGTTCGGTTCAGTGTTTCATTTCCTATCCTCTATTAAAAAAAATTCAAAACATTTAAATTTTCTTACTTGCTTGATTTTTGTTATCTCGAATTTCTACTTCGCTTCTAGGACTTACAGGATACAAAATCCTATATTTTATAGCGATTAGCTGAAGCCCCAAAAAGTAGAAAACTCACACTCATACAATGGGATCAGAATCACTAAAAACAAATTTTGATACAAAATACTACGAAATAAGATCTAAAATAAATGAAGTGACTCTGTTAGTGGATTGGAAAAAAGCCAGCTGAACTTTCAATGACTTGTGTTTATGGTCCTTGGCGCGAAAAAAACATTGTGTCCGAAGCCGATCAAGTGATTTATTTATTTATATCTTCGGTGGAAGACCAGCAGTCAGTCAGAGACGCCAAATGGTCACTAAAGAAACAACAACAAGACGCTTCAACTGAATCCTCAAAATTAACGCACGATAACTGAACTTTTTTCTGTATTTATTTCTACGAAATTTTCTAAAACTATCAGTTTTCACATAAACAAACTCTTTGAAATCTGAAGGTATTTTACTTTCAGAACAAATACAAGTCTGAAAAATACTAATTGCTTATATATATATATATATATATATATATATATATATATATGCTAGCAGTATAGACCGGCGTTGCTCGGGTGTAATGAAAATTTTAAAACTAATCCATGGTCCTGGAGCTCAGACACTTTGGACGTTGGCACGAAAGACTAAAAAGCAATAGTTGTTTCCAGTTAAAGCGAAACCGTAGACTGAAAGAAAAATGAATGAATGTAAGTCAAATTTTGATTTCATGGTATCGATATCAAATAAGTTTTTTGTCATAAACTGACTTTTGAAGGCTAAATAAGTCCTCTGAGTAAATGGTATCATGGCTGAGACTAAGAACTATAATTATACCTACTTAGAGCCAAACCTGAAGCAAAAACTAAACTAAAAGGGCTGAAATAAATACAGATATACAGGCTGATAAACAGACACACACACAAACATCTTGTCTTATATATATATATATATATATATATTATCGATGTTCTGCACTATTGTAAGAACTGCAACCTTGAAACTTCTGAATATCGTTTCTTATGTCTTTGTCTATAAGTGTATCAAATTTGATTAAAATCGGACCACTCTGTCTATAACCCGATTTTTTCGATTATCGATTTTTGCTATTTATCGGGGGTACCTCGTTAGAAAACCGAGCTAAGAACACTCGCAGACGCTTATAGTACAACTGTGTAAATTTTCAAGAAAATCGGTTCAGCCGTTTCGGAGTCTATAGGTAACGGGGACACACACATACAGGCACACACACAAAGTTCCATTTATAAAGAAGTTTATATTTATATATATGTATGTAAAAAATCTGTCGCTTTCTGCGTCACGTGATGTAAACAATCTCTCGATGAACTCGCTCGCGACGGGCGCTTCTAGTTTAAATTTTAAAATCATTTGTTTCTGATGAAAGGACGAGGACGGTCAGGTTTAAATGACTGTTTAAAAGACTATGCATACCCTCTACCGCCTTCTGAGGATAGATTCACTAAATTAAACAAAGGTAGAGTGTTTTCAAAATTGGATTTTTTGAAGTCTTACCTTCAGGTTAAATCAGTGAAGAATGTTCAAAGTACCTGACAATAAACACAGATAAAGGGATGTTTAAACTAAATCAACTTTCATTTGGATTAAAGGCGGCTCTAAGTCTATGTCAAACAATTGGCCAGAAGTGGATTGCAGTTAGACACATTCGATATTTATGCTCTCACACCCTGATTGAGCACTCTAAAAAGTGGTAAACTTTGAAAAAACAGTAGCTACTCTAGCATCTAGGCATCGTTCATTCCGTAATGAATTAGAATACTCTAACTACTGGCATATGTTTACATGGTATATCACACGCTAATAGTCTGCCTCCTTCTATCGAACACCCATAACTCAGAGATGGAATCACTGACTGATGTCAATTTGATCGGGTTTTAATCCTGGATAAAAGCAATCAGATGTCTAACCGTACTGATGAGCTATGATATAGTGAAACAGATCTGTCTGCGGATATATATATATATATATATACACACACTCCAAAAGTGTCACTAGATTGATCTATCTATAATTGGAGTAGATAGATCTATCTATCGCCCGGTTCACACTCCAGCCACGTCTATTGAACAGGTTCAGAGGCTCATCCCTTGTTCCCTGTTTAGGATGTGGTTTCCGGCTTTCTCTTTTCCAATCTTTTCACTATTATGTAGCCCCCTGCACATCAGTGGCGTTACCGCCTTGCTCGGGGTGATACGATTAAAAATGAAAAAATAATAATAGAAATAAATAAATACTGTAAAAAATACATTTTTAAACTTACAACTTTTTAGTAGTTTTTCCTATATATATATATATATATATATATATATATATACATGAAATTTATAATTATTATTTCTGTTTCTCTAAAAAATATTTGTTTTTCAGTTGTTTTTTCTTGACATTTGTGTTGTATTTTGTGGAGAAGAGACTCGGCATTGAATTATTCTTTTAATCCGGGTATTCTGTTCCTACATGCTTAGCCTAACGCTGTCAAACGTACTTTCTGTCTTCTATCATTCGATAATTAATCTTTCTTCTCGCTTTCGTTTACTAACATGTCTACGAGGTCTTGTAGTTTCACTTGTATATCTGCCATCCTCATCAGTATAAAGGTCGGCGAGGGTTCAGTCCCAAACAGCTTGAACTCCTCTCCACTAAAATTATTCAAATTTATTTTACAATCATTGAATATGAAGGTCAAAAACTGGATTCTCACCAGAAGATTTTAAGCAAAACTGAAGAAGTAAATATGAAGTGCACATATGCAAGTCATGTTTCTTGTTACTGTATTAATTTCAGGAATTAAATAGTAGCACAGTTTTCATTATTTCTAAAGAAATTGTTATTTTTCTTGAGATTTTATTTTTCACTAACTCAATGCGTCTTCCTGAGCGGCTATCACTGATCGAAAAATTATTATTATTCGATGATGATGAGTTCTGTGCATTCTTTTCTGTAATTATTTCGCTGAATGAATTCCAATGGAAGGTTTGTCCTAATAGAATATTCACGAAAACGTCACTCAATAAGGTGAATTTCTTAGTTCCATTTCGTGCCTTCAAGTTACATCATAAGGAAGTATTTCACAAAAGTGAAGAGGAAAGAAAAAGTGATTCAACGAAAAGGAAAGGTATTGAAACAGAGGAATAAATGAAGAATACCGAACTGGAAAATAATAAACTACGAAATATATTTAAAAAAAAAGGAAATGAAAGAAGACGAAACAAGAACTTTTGCGGAAAGAAACCGGTTGAAGGAAAAATAATGTTTGCGCGAAACAATGAATGATATAAACGCCTATAAAAAAAATAATGAAAATAAAATCGAAAAGAATGAAACAATAAATCCTTAAAATGAAAATAGTTGCAGGGTGACGAAATAATCGAGAAGAAATTAGCAGATGGAACTCTGAATTATTAAATCTAGGAAGAACGTTGAATGTGCCAAAAATGTAAAATTCAAGACAGAACCTGCATTGAATACTGCTGCCCTATCTGGTCGGATGCTAGATGTTCTTGACGGAGAATATGTAATGTAATAAATCCCGACATGGCAGCTACAGATACAGTCACTTTCTCACCGGTACAATGCGGCTTCTCTGTGTCTCATCTACAAATAATTTCACGGCTTCTGCTCCGATGAACTTTGTTCACTGGTGCCCCTTTATATATAAATTTATTCGAACCACAAAATTAGCAACTAGGTCCTACCCTTTTACTGTAAAACCAATAAAATGTAAACGCAAATTTTGTATGTTCGTCTGTTTTGGAATTCCTTCATGTGCACTACATATGAAGGAATTCTAAAACAGACTAACATACATACAAAAAATATTTTTTTCAAAGAAAACGGTTGAATTCCCTCCATTTTAATATCTCGTGATTTTGCACTACACATGATGAAATCCAAAAAACTAAAATATTCTGTTAATCTTTTGAAATGATTTGTGAGCGTCTTTGTGGTTGCCAACACTGTTTGTTTATAGATACGTAATTTAGAATAAAGCTCATTTTGTCTGTTTGCCTTGATAAAGTCCATCACAGGACGAAACGCGTAGGCGATTTAAAATACAGTTTTCCTCCTGTCTTTATTTTATTTAACCATATATATATATAAGTGAATAAAATCCACTCATGCAACTGTGTACGGCAGGTAACTTATTTGATTTCTACAGAAGGGACAGTTGAGGTTTATTGGAATGTAATGAGGAAAGAAGGCTTAGAGAATTTAATGCTAACAGGACTAAGAGAGAGAGACAAGGGAAATCAGCATGAGACATACTTCATGAGCTTGAGCAAGTTGACGGCGGAGTGGGGTTTGGGAGAGATGTCAGACACAGTGTAATCAGTATTTCTTATGTTGTAAAGATTGTAGCCGCCAATAATGAATTCTGGTAAGAATTCCTCTTCTACCCATTTTGTGTTTTATGTCAGTCTTCTGTATTTCTGAGATGAGGTAATATTTATACTATTTGCATTATTCGGACTATTGCTTTCATCTTCTTTGCCATTTTTACAAAGTTTCAACCGTTGTACGTTTCGGCCTTCTTCAGGTGCTAAAAGTCTCAAGCCAAAGCTTTTATTACAATCATTGGGTATATCATTCTCAATCATTCTGCGAAACCGCATCCGGTAGTCATGAGTTATCTTTCTTTAACCCAAAGTTCTAAGTTATTTGTTCACAACTGCTGTAGCCTGGAATTGAACCCACAATGTTTTGGGTCAAGTTAATGAAGCTAACTAACACCTTTATCCTCTGGGCTATGTGTCGGATTAAAGAGAGATATCTTATGACTATCAGAAGCGGCTTCACACAAGGAATGAGAATGATATACCCCAGTGATAGCAATAAAGTGTTCGGTTCGAAATTCGTAGAAACTGAAGAAGGCCGGAGCGTACAAGGACGGAAACATCGTGAAAATTGCAATGAAGGTGAAGACAATATTTTGGATAATGTAAATAGTGTCAGTTTTCCTACTATTCTGCTGAAACTGTTAAGTAACTTGAATAAAATTTTAAAAAAGAAATTCCAGGCGAAATTTGAACTAGTGCTTCGTATGTTTGAGAGTCAATTTTAACATTAGAGGCACTTACCAATTTATCTTCTTTCTTAAAACTTGCCTTTCACGACGTTACGGATTATTACTTCGATTGATTATTCTTCTTTATTATTTCCGCATCTTCAAGAACTCATACGAAATATAGTGGAGTGGTTGCGCTTTAACTTCTGCGCGGTTTTATAGACAAACTTGTTTTTCGAGACTACGTGCCATGCTAATCTAGAAAACAAAGATGCGCTGTTATGTAACTTATTTTGCGGATAGAGGTGATGGATTTTAACATTTCCTAAAAATATTACTGCAAATGTGAACGTAAAATATAAACCTGAATTTGAAATCAGTTACTGACTACATTTTCAATGGGAATAAAACTTAAATTATCTATACCGACTGTTTACTATAGAAATGAACTGGAGTACATCGTTCAAAATGACTGCTTATAAACAATTTTTTCTCTATACTACTGTTTTGTTTACGTTTTTAATAAAACTAATATACAACTGTTTACTAAACCAAAAGACTTGGTCTATATTTCTGAGATGAGGTAGTATTTACAGTATTTACATTATTCAGACTATTGTCCTCATCTTTGTTGCCATTTGTACGACGTTCCCCTAAGGACACATGGCCCAGTGGATATAGACGTTGGTTAGTTCCTGACTTGACTCTTAGAGTTGTGGGTTCAATACTCAGGCTACAGCAGTGGTGAACAAGTAACTTGCTGGGTTAGAGGGAGATAACTCACGGCTTCCAATCGAGTTTTTACACAAGGAATGAGGATGATATACCCCAATGATTGTAATAAAGGGTTCGGTTCGGAATTCCTAGCACCTGAGGAAGGCCAGAACGTACAACGGCCGAACATCGTACAAATGGCAACAAAGATAAGGACAATAGTCCGAATAATGTAAATACTCTAAATTAATAGACATTTACAAATTCAAAGAAAAGGAATCAATGTACCGTTCTAGGCCCAACATCGCGCGTTTCAATGTGAGTCTTTATATTATTGTAAAATTCAGTAACGACGATAGCTCATTAAAGACATCACAGCTTGAGATATGTTTTTACTCCCCAGGAAAGTTGAGTTGTTTATAATATTTCTTTTTCCTTAAGTAATGTAATTCATTGATAATTTCAAGCCATAAATCGGAGACAGTTTGGAAAGTTTTCTTTCATCATTAACCAGAATATAAATGTTTCTTGAGACGACAATAAAAAAACATGGCATCAAAGATAAAGGTTATCTCTGAAAATTTAGCGATTTTATTGTGACTTGTGTTAATGTAAAGAACTCACTGGTTTTTGTTGTAAATGTAAAATACGTTAATCTACAGAGACATAAAATAAAAGGTGTAATAACAATATACTCATTTCCCTACAAAGAAATATAGGAATTTAATGAGTGAGCCGTCTGTGCTGCTTTCTTTTAAAATTTATTTCTAAAATAAAAAATATAAAACAGTTGAAAAAAAATCAGTAAAGAAAGCAGTAAAATATTGAATCAATAGCTAAATTTACTTTTAGAAAGGTTGGGACACTATGTCACTCTAAAAGTCTTTCGCGTCTGACTCCATCTTGCAGATATACAAATCTACCATCTACCTGTGGATTAAATACTGCTGTCATATCTGGTCGGTCGTCCCTGCTGTTCATCTCGGGGTTCGCGACAAAATCCAAACGAGAACCTGCAATGTAATCGATCACGAACTGGCAGCACGACTTCAGCCACTTTCTCACCGACGATATGTGGCTTCCCTCTGTCTCTTCTACAAATATTTTCGCGGCTTCTGCCCCGACGAGCTTAGTACCATAATGGCCCCATATACACGAATTTACTCAAGCTCGACTGGCAACTGGGTCCAGCCATTTTACAGTAAAAACAACTAAATGCAACATCAACTTCTACACTAGAAGCTTTTTTCTCGCACTTCACCCCAAGAGTTTAAATGCAAAGTTCATCAATATCTATTATCTCTTCGACTTCCATCCTTTTTCTGACACCCATCCCTGTATCTTGTTCTCCTTTTCCCTTTTACTCTCACGCAGCTTTCTCCACAGTAGTTTATGTTCGAAACCGATCACGTGATTGAATTATCTATTTACGTCTTTGATGGCAGACAAGCAGGCAGTCAGTCAGAGACCACAGCCAGACACTAAGGAAACAACAACAAAAAAAAAAAACACGTCAACCGACTCCTCCTTTTTAACGCACGATAAGTGAACTTTTTCACTGATCATTCATTTCTACGTTTTTTTCTTAAAAATAATACTTTTCGCTTAAACAAACGAACTCTTTGAAATTTGAAAGGATTTTACTACAAATAAGAAACTGAAAAATACAAGTTGCTTATTTATTGTGTATGCATGGAATATACGAATCTTCCTTTTTTATTACGACTCATTTATTCATGTTGTTTTTTTTTCCTGAAATTTGTAGATAGGGTACTAGATTTTCCATTTTTTTTATTCCGGTTATTCTGACTCCCTTATGCTTAGTTTTCTGTTGCCAACCATACTTTCTCTCCTCTAACAATTATTGATTATTCTTTTCTTCACGCTTTCCTTTACTAACTTGTCTACGATGTCTTGATTTTTTACGACCACATCTCGTTGTAATTATGTTTTCGTACGATCATTGAAGTTAAGCCACGTCGAGTATAGTCAGTACCTAGATGGATAACCGTTTGGGAACATCAGATGCTGTATGCTTGGAGATGAGGTGGTATAATGAATAATGGTTTGAATTGTTAATTGGTCAGCCGAGTTCAAATTACCATCGGGTTGGTTATAGTTACGCATCAATACTCTTGGGAAGGGCATAAAATCATTTCTTCTCCCCTAAGCTATGGATTAATTAGTAAGACATTTTTATCCTAAATTCATTATTATTTTCTAAAAATTTATGATAAACTAACAAAATAGCTTTCTTGCTTTAAATTTCTTACAATGGGCTAATGAAGTATGCAAATCGACTCATGTCTGATCTATCTTATTGATAGTAAACGCTAAATAATATGTACTTAATTTGTTTTAAAACTACGTTTCCTCCTTCTATCACATCTTATTAGGGCCATGATTAAAAAAAAAAACAGAGTCAGACTGAGACTTTAGTAGGTTTTTATGCAGTGCGACAAACCGTTACAGAAATATCTAAACTGTCAGTTGTATATAACGGCATTCTTAGTTCAATGGCGAAATGGGCTTTCGTGCGAATAATTGTTGTAAGTCCCAATCCGCGATCTGAGTGTTAAATTCTGAGCATGCGCTGATATAAACACAGTTGTGTTGTTTCAAGTTAACTCTTCATCGGTGCGTAGATGCTAGTCCAGCCCACTAGGTTTTGTTTCTAAAGATATTTTCCAAACTTTTAATATTTTTTTTAATCTGTTAGAAGCGTATCCAAGTTGTAATGCTATTTAGAAAGGCAGGCTTCATTCAAATTGCATTGAGAGTTGACGGGTCGTAAAAAAAATGTTAAAGCTATAAAATGATAGCTATCTCTTGATATTATGAATGTCAGTATGATAAAACTATTCTACGAACTTGTATGGTAATCGTGTGCCCGTGTTGTCAGAACGCTTGCTTACGACCATGAGACTGCGGTTCGAAGCTCACCATTGTTGTTTTGTCACGAAGGTGACTTCTTGATGTTATCGGCATTTGCAGGCGAACAAAGCGTGTGGCAACGTTGTACAGTGCCTAGAGACCATACCCTAGATTGATCTATGCTTTGTCAATAAATTGGTTAGAGGGAATTGTTCGTCGATGGTTGCGGTAGCACGATGTCACAAGTCATACAAAAAAGAAATAAAAAAAAATCAATCTTATTCGGCAAAGTGAGTTTCTAAGCGCAGCTTACATGCGACACAAAGCCGAAATTGTGGGTCACACATTGTGGATCGTACTCGATTGCAATGATTCTAGCAAGACTAGCTTACTACCCATTACACTAAGTTGACGTCCCCAGGCCTTTTTCGGAAATAACAGCCAAAAATAACACTAATATGTGACACATGAGAACGTGAATAATTCGAACTGTAGATGAAACCCTAGGATTGATTGGGAAAGATTTTGATATACATATTCAAGGAATTTCGTACAAGTACAGCTCACGCATTACGAAAAGCTTTATTTAAGTAAAATATATGGGATCTTCGGAGTGGTGTTATTTCATTTTTTTTTTTTTTTCAAAATAAGATCAGTCATTCCTGACATTAAATTTCTGGTTGGGACACGGAAGTAAATGTGTTGTTGTTGTTGTTGTTGTTGTTGTTCCTGTTTGATTTGTTTCTTCTTTTTCTTCTTCAGCATTTATTTAAGAAATAATTTCTGCCCCCTCTCCTCATAGAAAGACAAAAAGCAGTTTTTGAACTCCCGGAAATTCTTTTTGGGGGGAAGTAATAATTTTTTTTTATGTTCGCTCAGAGATATTTGGAAAATACCGAAACAAGAAAGGAAATCCATATCTGAAGTGTCAGCATTCCAAGAGAGAGAAAAAAAAAGAAACAAGTACGCAAATTCAAGAATACACCGTAAGGCTTCTTAAGGTTAGAATACGTTCTGCGCAATGTCAATGCAAAAAAAAAAAAATCACGTGAAAAAAAACTATATCAAAAGGCAAAGAAGTATTTATTTCTCGTTATTCCATGCATATTGATATAAAAATAAATATGAATAAAGATGCATGCATATTCGCAGATGTTTGTAAACATCGAAATGAAAATAATAAAGCACATTCTATTTACGTGACTAAACACACGATCCACAATAATGGATACGTTTGGATACAGTAATGTTTATCATAATTTTCTTTTGTGCGTGTACTTTTTGAAGCTAGGTGATATGCAAAGAAAAAAAAGGCAGCTATCTAACTAATGAATCAAATTAGATACACAGGAACATATTTTGATAGATCGATATAGAAGAATGTATTTAGATAGATAGGGACAAATTTAGATATTTCCTTGTTTACTTGCTACCCCGACAGCTACAATCTCCAAGAATTTAAATGTAAAATCAATAGTCATCTCCTATCTCTCTAACCAGCGTCGCCTCTCTCCCTCTCATGCTCCTTTTTCCGACCACTTCACTCTCATCAGTATTCTAATGCTTCTCTTACCCACTTCCTGACACCCTCTATAACCTGTCACTGTTTCTCATATTTTTCCTATGTAAACCCCTGTGCACCAGTATCAGTAAACTGCTTTGCTTTGGGCGATATTATTATATATATAATAAATATATATATATATAGGAAAAGTTTTAGTTATTTAATTCACTTCATCATAAATTTGTTAACGACATTATTTAGTGCTTCGCACCGGAAGCTTCAGTGCAAACATTTCAGTGCTTTTGGGCGTCAGTCTGAGGAGAGTGCAGAGCATGCTGTGTCCCCAAATGATACATCGAGAGTGATGGAAATTAATATTCAGTTAACATCATGATGTTTAAAGTGATCACTATTTTTGGCAACGTTATACCTCTATTGATCCTTCACACATTGCCGCTGACTCAACACGGAGGCTTACGTCATGTGCCTTGAGGAGGTAGAGCTGCCCTGGGTCAAGAAGCTGAATACTGTAAAAAAACTATGCCGAGCATCATGCTACACAAGCAGCAGAACCCAGTCATGACTGTCAGAAATTCTCCGCGACCATACCACTCCTTACATCCGGCCATTTAACTCTACAGACTGCTACGTCCTTGAGTATTTTGTTTAAGGTTCATTTGAACTCGAGAACAACAAAACTCCTGTTAACAACAAAGATGAAATGCTTCAGTTCATCTTTGTTGTTAAGGAATAGGGCAGCATTCACTAGCTTAATCAGAAAAAAGGTAAGAAGAGTTGCAGGAGATTCTGATGTTGTCTCACTGTAGATTTTTATCTAATTGATACTTTATATTAATTAGATAAAATCAGTTGAATTATCATTTCTGTCTTCACGGGTCTCCATTATCTCCTATATATATATTAATATAAATAAACAGGTCATACAGACACCTCCTGACCTTCCTTTATTTCATTCAACGCATTGTGACAGCCTTCAAGACATAACACACACACACACACACACACACACACACACACACACATATATATATATATATATATATATATATATATTATGAGAGAGAGAGAGAGAGAGAGAGAGAGAGAGAGAGAGAGAGATTGATTCCCTATGTAACTGTAGATCCAGAAACAACTGTCCGGTAAGTGTAGATCAGTAAATGTAATCTCTCAAGTCATCAACTACCCTAAGGAAAATAAGGAGAGATGTAATGTTTATATCAGGATTTCGGCGGGAATTGGGAAGTAATGGCTTTATACTCACAGGCACTCCTTCAGCAACCCTAGTTTAAGATAACAAACAGTCCTTTAGGAAATACTGGGAATTACAAGAAAGCTATTTAGATCCCCAGAAAAAATGGAAACTCATAGGCAAGGCTAGGACCCCTAATAGCTCAAGAGATCGATTTATTCTATGTTTGACAGAAAAAATTAAAGTTTTAAAATTTTCAGGACCAAATATAGTCCTAAACAAACGAAGGGATATCATAAGTATGTGTCGCCATGGAAATAAGTATAAATTACAACAATTATTCTATTCTCCCAATTAGTCCCATTAATCTTTTTTAAATAGAGCGAGCAGTTACTTCCCTACCACCTACCGCTACTAACTCAAGGGTCCAGCCACATACCTCCCACTTCTTCTTCTTCTTCTATGTGCCCTGTCCCTTCAGGACGTAGGCGATCATGGATCTCCACGTCTCCCTATCCCTTGTGGCTCTTAGTATGTTTGCTCCTGTTGCTCCTGGCAACCCCCGTTCCGTCATCCACCTGATCAGGCCCTGCAAATATGTTATCCGCTGCCTTCCTCTGTCTCTCCTTCCTTCTATCTGACCAGTCAGTATCAGGTTCTCCAGGCTTTCCTTCCTCATTGCATGTCCCAGGAACTTCAGTTGTCTCTTCCTGATGCTCAGCATCAATTTCCTTTTTGTTGCCATTCTTTCTAACACTTCGTCGTTGCTTGTATGCTCAGTCCACGATATCCGTAGCATCCTTCTGTAGAACCACATTTCGGCCGCTTCCAGTTTTGTCCTCATTTTCGATGATATTGTCCAGCATTCACAGCCGTACTGAAGAACTGACATCACGTAGCAGTCTAGCACTCTTTTCTTCGTTTCTATTGAGATCTTCCTGTGTGTTAGTATTTTGCTCATCTTCTGGAACGCGTCCTTTGCCATGCCAATTCGCCTTCGGATCTCCGTGTCGCACTTTCCATCTCCTGTTAGAACACTTCCTAGGTACTTAAATTCTTGGACTTGTTTGATTCTGTTATCCCCCACCTGTATTTGGCATTTTGGGTTGTATCTTTTGCTGATGACCATGCACTCAGTTTTCTTAAAGTTTATTTGTAGTCCCATCTTGTCACTCTCCACTGCTACTTTCTGTATGAGATCTTGCAGTTTCCTTTCCGTGTCCGCAATCAGTACCGTATCGTCCGCGTATCTTATGTTGTTCAGGTTGTGGCCTCCAATAATAAATCATGGTGTGTCATCTAGGGTCCTCAAAATATTCTCGCTGTATAGGTTGAACAAATCCGGTGAAAAGACACAGCCTTGTCTTACGCCTTTTTCTATCTTTGTGTATCTACTGAGGTCGTTACCTGTCCGTATGCAGGCCGTTTGCTGCCAGTAGAGATTCTTGATTATTCTTATATCTTTGCCGAAAATGTCGAGGTTTCCTATCATTTCCATCAATTCTTTGTGTCGTATTTTGTCAAATGCTTTCGCGTAATCAATGAAGCATAGGTACAAGTCTTTCTTCATTTGTAATGCCCTTTCAGAGAGCATCCTAATCATGAATATGGCGTTCCTTGTTCCAGTGTCTTTGACGAACCCGCACTGTTCCTGTCCTATCTCTGGCCTGATTCTGCTTCTCGCTCTATTCATCAGGATTCTGACAATCAGTTTTGTAATGTGACTCATTAAGCTGATAGTTCTGTGTAGTTCACACTCGTTTGCATTCTTTCCTGTAGCCTAACCCTAATAAAACCAATAGATCCCAACCTGTTCCTTAAATTAAGCTAACCTCTGCGCTTAGATTTTTTCCTCGTTCTTTATTTATGTGGGGTCGAACAATGCTTGCCTTAAAATGGCATGCTGAAAATAGCTAGCTATATATATATATATATATATATATATATATATATATATTGTCATCCGCAGACAGTTCAGTTTCGCTGTATCACAGTTCATCAGTACGGTTAGACTACGATTGATTTTAACCCGGCGATTCTACCGCTGGGCTATGGGCGATCGGTGGAAGAAGGCAGACTTTTTAGTGCATATCTTATCATTTTATGCGCCCAATAGTCAGAGTGCTATAATTCATTTAACTGAATGAGCGATGCGTATATATATATATATATATATATGGCATGTTGAAAATGGCTATATATATATATATATATATATATATATAATGATGGTAATAAACGTTATTTTTAATAAAAGAAAATTTAAAAAATCTCATTTCCTCTTTATTTTTTCAAAATTTTTGTACGAGGTAAAGAGGATAGAAAAATGGGAAAACAAAAAAGGGGAATCAAAATAGAGAAAAACGAAAAAAGTTCAGTTTCGCTGTATCACAGTTCATCAGTACGGTTAGACTACGATTGATTTTAACCCGGCGATTCTACCGCTGGGCTATTGGCGATCGGTGGAAGAAGGCAGACTTTTTAGTGCATATCTTATCATTTTATGCGCCCAATAGTCAGAGTGCTATAATTCATTTAACTGAATGAGCGATGCGTATATATATATATATATATATATATATGGCATGTTGAAAATGGCTATATATATATATATATATATATATATAATGATGGTAATAAACGTTATTTTTAATAAAAGAAAATTTAAAAAATCTCATTTCCTCTTTATTTTTTCAAAATTTTTGTACGAGGTAAAGAGGATAGAAAAATGGGAAAACAAAAAAGGGGAATCAAAATAGAGAAAAACGAAAAAAGTTCAGTTTCGCTGTATCACAGTTCATCAGTACGGTTAGACTACGATTGATTTTAACCCGGCGATTCTACCGCTGGGCTATTGGCGATCGGTGGAAGAAGGCAGACTTTTTAGTGCATATCTTATCATTTTATGCGCCCAATAGTCAGAGTGCTATAATTCATTTAACTGAATGAGCGATGCGTATATATATATATATATGGCATGTTGAAAATGGCTATATATATATATATATATATATATATATAATGATGGTAATAAACGTTATTTTTAATAAAAGAAAATTTAAAAAATCTCATTTCCTCTTTATTTTTTCAAAATTTTTATACGAGGTAAAGAGGATAGAAAAATGGGAAAACAAAAAAGGGGAATCAAAATAGAGAAAAACGAAAAAAGGGGAAAAGAAAAAGGAAAAGAAATGTACAGAGGAAGTAAAGAAGAGCGTGATACAGAAAATAAAAGGTACACAGAGAGAATAAAAAAGAGGACACAGGAGAAATAAAAAGCAAAGAGGAAAACAGAAGAGAAAGAAAGAGCTAAGAGAAGAGAGCTGATGATAACGGATCAAAGAAAAATAAACCCACTTTTAGGTAAGAGGTCAAATATAGATAGATACACATACATTGTTTTTTGATGTCGAAAAAATGTACAATTTGTAGTAAATTGTAATTTGTAACTATCATTTATTATATATATATATATATATATATGTGTGTGTGTGTGTGTGTGTGTGTGTGTGTGTGTGTGTGTGTGGCCGCGCACATTTCTGTATACATGTGTTTGTGTATATATATGTGACTTTGTCTGACAGTAATTTCTGTATATAAATATAAGACTAAGTATGTACGTGTACACCATGTCATCCCCATCCATGCTAATATTTATTCTGGATGTATACAGATGAGGGATCTTCTGCCTCTGCGTAGGTTTGAGCTTCAGCATTTGTGCGCGCGTGTTTTTATGAGTTGGTTTTTGTACATCTTTCTGCCTGTTTATATGTATTTAAGGGTTTTTTTTTCTCCTTATGACTGTGTACAAGCGTATTCACTTTTTTTTCTTTGAGTAAGATGCTCTCCTTTTGGTTAAGTTTAGCTCATAAGACGGCAGGAATATTCCTTGGCTCCAAAAATCCTAATAAGCTTCAGAGACGTTATTTTAGAAAAGACAGGATTTTTGGAAAAATCTGATCAAACGGGAGAAATGCTTTGGAATTACTTTTTACATATTTCTGTTCATATGCAATCACTCACTCGCTTTCATGGTTTCTCTATGTCTGTCTGTCAGTCTCTCTCTCTCTCTCTCTCTCTCTCTATATATATATATATATATATATATATATATATGCGTTCGTGTGTCTGTCTATATTTATATATGTGTGTACGTGTCTCTCTCTGTATATATATATATGTATATATATGTGTGTATTTGTGTCTCTCGCTATAGAGAGAGAGAGAGAGAGAGAGAGAGAGAGAGATAAGGATAGTGAGAGAGATATTAAAAAGACTTTGTCGTTGCTCCTCAACAAGGAACCTGCTTAAATGTTCTTTTGTATGCCAAAGATCAGGCGTGCCTACCGTTTTATTTTTAATACCTCACTGTTGGCTGGACTCTATAAGACTTATATCTTAAGACAATCACTTACAGATGAAGAAGGGACAGAAATTGGTTTCTACAAAAAGTTCTAAATTACCATAAACTGAACGTGTGAACAACGATGAGGTTTTAGGGAATATGCCAACAGAAGGGCACTTGCAATTATAAGAAAATAAAACAACAGGTATATTTTCTCGGACACATAAAGAGCATAGAGAAAATATAAAAATTTCAAACTCGCGGTTCTTATTCAAGATAAAATAGTCAGAGGAATGCATGCATAACCTAAGTAGCTTCTGGAAATGGTTGTCAGAATAAGGATTAGGATTGACAGATTAAAAAAGAAACTTTTTCAAAGAACTATCAAGAACAGGGTTTTGTAGAAAGTTATGGCTCCTTCGTTGTGAAGTAACAAGTTTTGCAGAAAACGAGGAAGTCTCACTCTCTCTCTCTCTCTCTCTCTCTATATATATATATATATATATATATACATATATATATAGGTGAAAAGTGTATGTATATAATTATAAATATCAATATATATATATATATATATATATAAATATGCAATTTGTTATATATATTATATTGTTTACATATTATATATGCGTGGTACTTATTTAAAAACGCTCAATATCAGTGATAGAGCTCAATTAACTTATTTAAAAGCGCTCAATATCAGTGATAGAGCAGATGAATATATATATATATATATATATATATATATATATATATATATATATATATATATTCAATTATGTGAAGAATGAACAATAAGAAATTTAGTGTTCCTTGCCGATTATATTTAATTTTACGGTGCTTTATGCAAAATTAGAGCTAAATCTTATTGTAATATAATTAATTTAACATTCTTCTGACATGGGATTTTCCATATTTCGGGAAAATAGTTTTATTCTGACCTCCAACTTCAAGCGATCATTCTTTAGGTGACTAACAGAAAAATGTATGTGATTTTGACTTACAAAGTATAAACAGACTATAGTTAGGCTCTAAAATTATTGAGTCATGTATTTATTCTTAACATGTCCATCCTAAAAGGTTATCAAGTTTATCGCTATTTCCTCTTTTTATGTACGACTACAGCAATATATTTTTATTCGCACTCAATTTATCTTTTTAGTTTTTATATAGTGTTTTACTCCTTCTAAAAACTACTTGTGTTTGAATAAAGACATAGTAATTTTGTCTGTATAAATTTAGAATTTAAATCCCCGTTTGCTAGACGTTAGTATATAAATTAAATAAATTCAATTTAAATTTTAATCTTAATTTTACTTTAACGTTAACCTTAAAAAAGTATTTTAACCCCCCTACCTTCCTATCCCAATCTCCTTTAATTGCCTATCTTTATAAAATATGGTTTCTTTTACTAAACCCCTTTTTTCCTTGTTTAGCGCATAGATTTTTTTCAATAATAATTTTTAAATTTATAACTTCCTGTAATTGGTATTTAGCTCTACCTGAAAAGATTAATTAAATAAACTTAATTAAAAACTTTTTAAGATCTTAAATTTAAACCCATTCCTTCCATAATTTTAAATTTATGACTTCCTGAATGGATAAACCTAATTAAAAAAATTTAACATCTTACATTTAAATCTATTCCTTCCCCTCCTAAATATACCGTTTCAAACCCCTGTAAACATTCACTAGCGTCTACCATTTGAAATTTGATACCCCGTCTTTCTCTTGTCGCTATACACTTTCTAATCTCCGCCCCTCCCAGCTCTGTCCTGTTCTGTTTTGTTTAACCTAATCCCCAACTTAAAAAAAATCCCAATTCCCTGACCTTAAGGGAACTCTCAATTCTTGACCGTTGTTAACTTTGCCCCTCCCCCTTTACCCCAGGGCCTGCTCCATTTAGAACCGAACAATGTCGCTGGTGTGATGTGGAATCTCTGTTAGAGATCTCATGTCGAAATGTGCATCCAACACTTTTGAATTTTGAAAATTTTCTCTAATTTTCATATATATATATATATATATATATATACATAATTCGTAATTTTATCAATTTGTTTATGTACATTAATGTTTATATTTCTACTTTTTAAGTTTAGTATCTAGAGTGAAGGATAAACAGCGCCTTTATAATACACTAATTTCTTTTCTAAATTTGAGTAAATTTTTAATTTTCATACCTCTTATAAGAAATAGATTTTCATGTAAGCAAAAACAGTCAGGTGTCATTTAAAGAAGTACAAGTTCGTGTTTTTCATAGTTTCCATTTTACTGTAGTTTATTTTTTAACTTCCACTAAGCAATGTTTAACTAAACAGTAGCTGAAGTCATATTAAAAATATGATTCCGAAAAACGTGGAAGACTGTGTTGCAAAAGTTTTAAATAATTATATATATATATATATATATATATATATATATATATATATATATGTATTATTCATCCACATGCAAACATGTTTCGCTGTATCACAGCTCATCAGTGTGGCTAGATACATCCACTTATATATATATTATACAGCAATTTAATCTGTCTTCAGAATATTCAAACGTATCTGATGTTTAAGACAAATGATCAGACTTTAAATATTTTTCCATTTTTATGTGATTATCAGCTTTGAGAGTCTGGCTGATTGTTCTATTTAGGCGTGAAATTGAACGTCACCATGCAGTGTTGATTATACGATACATTAATTTACCAGGAGAATTTTGACATCGCATTTAAAAAGAGCACTAACGAAGAATTACATAGGTAGACAATGAAGGACTTATGATGATGTTGGAAAAGCTGATATATGAATTGCCCACCCCATCGGAATATTGCTGAACTTGAATTTGAGATCAGCGCCTGTTGAATCAATGACTCTGCTTTTCTTCCCTCCGTTCTGTCAGAAGATGGTTATATTCTTTACACCTCTGCAGCTGTGATTAATGCGAGTACAATCCGCCACGATTAAGCAGTGATCAACATATTTCTTCCGAGGTAGACATCATTATATTAGCCGAGTTCAACTCATATTTGCAAACGTTTATTTATTGACTCAATATAATCTCGCGTTGAGCTTCCAGCAGAATATATCTTTCATGATTCAGTCTCGTCCAGTACTGTTACCACTTCGCGAGGAGGAAACACGATTCAGTGTGCTGGCCTAGTCAAAGACTCGATTCTTCGATACACGGTCGAAATGCCCAGATTCCCGCACTTGCCAAAGAAATGGAAATTACTGAGGTTTATTCTTTGTGTATACAGATTGACCAACCGGTGTAAAAGATAAAAGTGTGACTATTCTGCAAGTTCTAATAGGGTGAAAGTAATGCCTTTACAAAATTAACCTGAAACTATATTTTCATACATTGAGATAGACTGAGGTGAATTTCAATTCTTCCATACATTATTTATATCTACGAGTGGACATATGTCATCAAAATATTTATATCGATATGCCGTCTAATAGGACTGCAACATATTCATAGATGTTCATATTATAGAGTATCTTATATTAAGACATAAGAAAAATCTAAATCCCTTAGCGTGAAAGGAGGGAAAAATATTATATAAATATATATATATATATATATATATATATATATATATATATAGTCATCAGCAGAATGCCTGTTTTGTTGTATCAAATATAATAATTACGGTTATACATCCAATTACTTCTACTCAGGATTGAAAGCAACCAAATTGACATCAGAACTATGGGTGCACGGTGGATGAATGTAGATTTTAGCGTGATATTTACACGTTATAAATACACGCTATTAACTGAAAGTGTGTGAAATCATTACTGAATGAAATAAGCGTAAATAGCGGTGAGTTTCTCCATATTGCTCATTCGTCATGCAAGAGAGTGTATATATATATATATATATATATATATATATTGTTACAATTGTTTATAAATTCATAATATCACTACACAAACATTTTCGCGTTTCGAAGCTGACCATGTGTTTTCGTCGTCTCTTCTTCGGGTGATCAAGTTGGTATGAAAATTTTCTGGTTGAAAAAGACCGTTTATTTGTGGTGGATTTGTTTTTTTATAGGTGAAAGTGGGGCTGGGATGTGATTTGGATTATGTTGACCTTATTAACGACATAGGGTTAGATGTTTGGGGGGTTGGCTAAGTTCAGGGTAGGTTTTCCTATTCATCTTGTCTGGATGTAGCCTGGTGGCGTTGTGGGTGTTGTTATTTGGTTTAGGGGTGGGTATGTGTTGTTTTGTTTTGGGGCTGGTCCTCTTCTTCGTTTAATTTTGGTTATTTTGTATTGGGGTATATGTTGTTTTTTTTGTTTTGTTTTTGCAGTGTCGATATTTTCTTTTATTTTTCTACTATTTTCAGGTAGCTGAACTTATTGTTGGTGGGGCGTTTGTTGTCTTTTGTTTCTACGTTTTTTGTTCTGTTTATTAATAGGGTTGGTAATGTGTATTTATTGCATATTTGGTGGGGTCGTGTGGGTGGGGTGTTTATTTGTTTATTTAAATTTTAACGAAAAATATTTGCGATGTTTGCATAATACTGCTAATTCGTCTCTACGGTTTAATAGTTCGCTACTCTTGGGGTACTTTAGAATGTGTAGCTTTTCATTTAAACATAAAGGGCAGATGTCGTCAAGTGAGTTGTAAGTTCTAGTTTTTTCTAGGATTTTCCATTTTACTTTGGGTTTCTGTTTTGAATCCTTTAGCTTCCAAAAGTATGTAGAAAGGGATGTTTGGTTTCGGTATAAGCTGTTTATAATGAGTCTGATACACGCTTGGGCGATCATGCCTCGAAAGAGACATGACTGACTGGGCAGAAGATTATGCCGCAGTAGATTGCCATTGCTTTCTGCCGTAGACTGGTTGCCGACCAAAGCTATAGAACCCAATCTGTCCTGTTATTTAACCCATAACTAGAAGGAATAGACGGTTTAATACCTTTCCCAAGGGTATTTGCGCGTATTTACGTTCCGAGCCGATATCCAATGCACCACAACGCACATCCTGCGACACAGACATTTCTATATTTCGAGGTCGTCATCAGGCAATGTCAATGATCTAACATTGCCTGATGACGAGGTAAACATCTCTAAAAAATAAAAATTTCCTTGTCTCAATATAAAATATTAATTTTAATTATAAAAAAAATTAATTATATCATTCTCTACAATAATTTATTGTATTGATCACTTTTATTAAAAAAAAAATGTAAATGCCGGAGAAATCGGAATAGTAAAACTGTTGGTTCCCTTCACCTGGATTTATTCAAATATATATATATATATATATATATATATAGACAACAGGTTTTATTATTATAGAGAGGATATATATATAATCCTTAACTTCTGGGCGACACAATTATTAGAAAAATATAAGGTACACTACAAAAGCAAACAAGCGGCAAGACAGTCCATAACTGGTAATAAACAGAATTAACTGATCGACGCTGCCTCGCTATTCTGTTACTCCTCATAACAGGATATATATATATATATATATATATATATATATATATATATATATATATATATATATAATGGTTTTAATTATAATATACAAGAATATTTATACTATTGAAAATTTTGAAGCCGTTTAGGTTATATTATAATAATCATTCCCTTTGGATCATGTCGTATAATCATTTTCTTCCTGGACATAATTACAAACCTAAGAAACAGCATAATGACACTTTCAATAAACTTTTCTAATTCAGAATAACAGAAAAACAACACCCATTTTACATTGATAAAGCACTTTGTATGATAAAATTCGACTTTGTGAGGGCATTTTTGTATTTCTTTAACGCCCTACGAAAGATATTTTAATGAGTACAAGAGCCGTTTTCCATCAAACTGTGGACTCCAACCACAACTCCTATTACGGATGTGTTCATGCGAGACAAATATGAGACTTCCACTTCAAGATACTTGTAATTTGTCACATCAATTTTCTTCCAAATGTTTTGATCTCTTAGTGTCAAAACTAAACATAATGATTATATCTTTTTTTCATATTTTAGTTTCGTGCACAATCAAATTTCGTTCATTACAGCTGTTAAAATTCTACAAGAAGTTTAAATAAGTTATTTAATAATCTTCTTTGTTTTTGTCGTGGCAAACTATAAAATATGATGAATTAATATCTTTTATAATGATATGATTTATTCATTTGAATCTATTTTTAATTATTCATATGAGAAACCAGTTTTATATATATGGTGATTTACACATCTGTCAAATGCCATGAGTTACATCGCCATTATCATTATTATCGGTTCGTTAACTGCTTTAACTATCGAGTGACTTAAAGTTATTATAAATCTTACCGAGGATGATTTGTTGGCTCAGGAGATCTGGCATTGTCATTTCCGTCTACTCCAATATGTTCACTGATCATATCCTCCCATTCCGTCCCAGATTGCGTCAGCCATCAGCAATATTTTGCATGATGGTCCTGCACAGGCTGTTATTATGCCATGTGACGTGATCAAACCATACAATTTTTGATTACTAATAATAGCCAGGAGATATTGTTTTCCGCCCATGAAGCTTTTGATATTACATCGTACATATTCGTTGTTTTGTTCTCCCAGAAGGAGATACGGAGGAGCATCCTAAAGCTTTTTCTCTCGAAAGCCTTGATTACTTAGACTGCCGCAAACAGGTGAATCTAAATCTCACACCTGTACAGAAGGATGGTAAGACCAGAACTTTGTAAATATTGAATATGGCAAGATCATCGCTGCCATAGCTGCGGCGATCCATGGACGAATTTCTGCGTTGCATGTATCCTATTATGACAGGGTTTCAAGTATTTGAAGATACACAGTTCATTCTATGTTTTGTCGTCCATAGTGACGCTGACACTGTTATTCACCAAGTTTTGAAAGTAAATTATATATATATATATATATATATATATATATATATATATATATATATATATATATATGATTATAAAATATATTTAAACATTATATATTATATTATAATCATTATAAACATTTATATACAAACAATACATATTCTATCTATATTATAATCGTTATAAAATATATATATACATTATATGATATATATTATAATCATTATATATATATAAATATATATATAAACATTACATATATATATATTATAATCATAATATATATATAAACATTACATATGATACATAAATATATTATAATAATTACAAATATATATATATATATATAAGAATCATTATATATATTATAATGATAATATATATAAACATTACATATATATATTTTAGAATCATTATAAATATATTTAAACATTACATAATAATATATATATTATAATCATTATATATATATTATAAACATAATATGTATGTAAACATTACATATTATATATATTATAATCATTATGAATATATATAAACATTACATAATATATATTATGAGCTTAATATCTATATATTATAATCATTATATATATATATATATATATATGTGTGTGTGTGTGTGTGTGTGTGTGTGTGTGTGTGTGTGTGTGTGTCTTGGGTTCCATTCCGTAAGTGTAAGTTTGTTGGTCAGGTTTTCAGTTTAATATTACTGCCCGCCCGAATGTCAACATCTGCGAAAAGCATTTTCACAGACTAAACTACCCACGATAGAAATGGAATTGTATGTATTACATCCGACTAATAAAAATAAAACCCTAAACAACGTTCTAATGTACTGTCTCTTTGTCTTTATAATATAAAAAAAGAAAATTTTAATTTTTTATTTCTTCTTTTAAAAAAATCTCTGAAAACGCTTAATAAAAGTAAAATATGTTACATTAAACCAAATGTCCTATTTTGTTCTTTATTTATTCTATCATAAATATATTTACCAATATATTTACAATATATGTAAGCATGGCCATATCTGACTACCGGGCACACCGGGTATGGGTCCGGCCGATTCGTGCAATCATAGTGAAAATCCGGGCAAGAAAAAATGTCTTCTTCAGAAATGAAACTAAACAATTCCCGAAGAAAGAAGGAAAGAAAGAAAGAATGATAAACGAAACAAACATCCGAATGAACGCAGTAAAAATCTGTTTGTTTATTTATTAATTTTGTGAGAAAAGATTGGTTATACTCAGAAAGTCCGAATCCGACTTCCTACTTTCGTTCACGTTCTGTGCCTAATTTCCATTGGAATAGCCAAAAAAATCAGCAAAAAATCATAGTTTCTGGAAACGGATGACACTGATGATGTCATCACATTGTCAACTAAAAAATCCGGGCAATTTTCTCTGTGCCCGGTGTTTTTTTAGCATCAGCTACGGCCCTGTATGTAAGAACATAATATACATCGGAATCAGCAGCTGACAAAATATATTGTAATCTGCGAACTTCACCAATATATTAATTCTACCATATTTTAAGAAAGACGAGGTTTTTATCGAATACAAGCTATTGCGCATCTGATTGAATACTTATCCTGATAAACAGTCATATTTTGTGCCAGCCGAATCTATCAGATAATATTAAATACTGAAAGCAATTAACATGTATATGATCAATATTTGAGATGTTTACCAACGTTTTATTGACGTGTTTGCTCGTACAGGTCAACTTATTAAAAGAGGTGAGATAAGTTGTCAGATACAAAACTCGAGCAACTGAAAATTATAAACAGCGGGAAATATATAGGCAGGCAAATAAGTTTTCAGATATATAGGAAATATATAATTCTCGAAAAATAAAATACAATCCACATAAGATCATTTATTTGTAATGACATTTCGAACGGGAAATTAAAATAATAATTTATTAATTATCCAATATATGATTTTTCTTATATTATTAAATTAATGGAAGTTTTTCTTACATCGAATTAAGTGTATTACGTGCATTATATAATTGTGTGAAGCAAATGATCTTTAAGGAAAATGTTATAAATGAAAATATGCATTTTGTGTCGATTAATTTTATTTGTCGACTTTTTCAATTACCTATAATCCAAAAACGATAATGGTAAATTCCGCTATATATTGTTCAAAGATAATTTCGGTAAAAATATGGACAAATATTTCGATATTATTATATCATTATCAGAGTAAGCAGAAACAAATGGCGTGTTTCATAGAACTAGTGAGGGAAGTGACGTGTACAAAGAGTGCTGTGACATAGGCAAGGACCTACGGGTGCGTGTTTTATATATTTATTTTTATTTATATAATAATATCACTCGTGTATTATATAAGTAATGATAAAAATATCTGTTTACTTGAATGGAAACATTTCTAAATCGTCGTGTGAAATTTATAAAATCTTTATCTGAAAATAATTTCCCAGGAAATTATGTCGACTATCTTTTATCATTGTCGGCGACTCTACCCCTAGGCCACGGGGCGTTCGGTGGAAGAAGGCAGTCTTTTTAACGCGTATCATATTACGCGCCCAATAGCTAGAGTGCTCCAACTTCATGTACTGTTAATATTTCATTCTAGTAATATTTTATATATGTTTTCTTCTTTACACCCTATGATATGGTAGATCGATCTGTATATTTTCTGTCTTATTCTGTTAATATCAATTTATAACTTTTTTCTATATCATTCTGTTAATAGATATTAATCTTTCTCTCTATATATATCTATGTCCTGTTCCTATCTCATTGTTTATTTTCAGTCTATAATCTTTTGCCTATATTAATCTGTTAATATCTACCAATCTATATGTCCTGTTCTTAATTCATTGTGTTGTTTCATATGAATTTGTCTTGTTGCTATGTCTTTCAGTTAATATCTATTCATTTATTTTCCTATATATATCTTGTTTCTATTCCACTATGTTAATATCTATTTCTGTTAATATCTACCCCTTTATATTTGTACGTTCTGTTTCTATTCCATTTACGTTAATTTCTATTTCTGTTAATATCTACTCGTTTATGTTTCTATGTTCTGTTTCTATTCCACTATGTTACTATCAAATATCTATCTATCTATCGATTCCCTGTTTCTATCTCTGTTAATATCTATCCATTTATCCATGTTCAGTTCTTATTTCACTATATTAATATCTATCTATGTTTTGTTACTATCTCATTCTGGTTTCATCTTTGTATCTTTCTACGTATGTATCTATATGTATCCGCTGTATTATTCTGTTTGTATGTATGTATGTATGTATGTATGTATGTATGTATGTATGTATCCTTATATTAATATTTCATTATGTTAATTGGTATATATATATATATATATATATATATATATATATGCATGCACGTATCTGTATCCTTATATTAATATTTCATTCTGTTAATTTATATATATGTATATACATATATTTATTTATTTAGTGTATCGAGGCAGCAGATAATTTTCTTAACATCAACTGTTAAATATAAGAGACAATGAATGTCTATAATGTTTAATCATGATTCGTTCTAAACATTGTATTTGGGCTTTAATTTCAGTTGAAAATAAAGAAAAAATTCTCCATACAGATTTTAGTCAACAATACAATAGTCCTTATTCATACACACAGTAAACAGACCCTTCAGATATTGGAGTCTATCTACATTAAAAACAAACCACCCACACTTAATAAAATCACGTTTAAATCTGGTCATAACACATTACACTGCATTTGAATATTTGGTTCTGTTGTCATTTCGTGCTATCACGCGATGTGACGTCATAGAAACGCATTACAAATTTGCGAACTGCATTCAATATTTTTGGCAACTGTTGCCGTTGCTTAGCGGAGTTTTATGTCAACACAAGATAAAATCGTCGCTGATGGTGGATGTTTTTGTGTTAACGTCCTTATAACCTCTCTGAAGATGGCTCATGTGAGCTGAAAGCTTAGAACCAACTTAATAAATTTTGGAGAATTTTTGTCTTTATTTTCAACTGAAATTAAAACCAAAATCCGATGTTTAGAACGGCTCATAATCAAACATAATAGACATTCATTGTCTCTTATATTTAACAGTATATGTTTAGAAATATATATATATATATATATATATATATATATATATATATATATATATGTATTAATTTTAATTCTGCCATCTATCTATCTTTAAGACTGTTTTTTTCTCATAATTTATCATTCTGTTTTACGCCTCACTCTCTCTCCTGATATATATATATATATATATATATGTGTGTGTGTGTGTATGTGTGTGTGTGTGTATACATCCATCAGTCTGCCAACCTGAAAATTAAAACTTCTATAAATATATGTGCAAGATGTCTGTTTATATCTATCTTTCTTCTTGTATCATTTAATTCGAATTATTGCTTCTGTGTAAATAAGCTTTTCTGCTGAAAATAATTTAAATCCAGAAAATAAATAAATGAAATGAAGGAAAAGGAAAAAATATAGACCAGCCGAATAAATGTTTCCTGTCGTAAGTAAGCAGGTAATTTCAGGTAATAAAAATAGTAAGAAATATTCTCAAATATGGAAATCGTCGAAAGATAATTGAAAAAAAAAATGAAAAAAAAGAATCCATTTTGGACGCTTCTTTTCCAGCTGACTCGTCTGTGTCGACAATACTCGTTGCTCTTCCAATTCTAATTAAGTTTCAACGGCGGTGCAATATTCTAATTATCAGAATTTTAATTAAAATTTCAACGCTGGCGAGATGTTATTAGTCTAAGTAAATAATTAACTTTATTGAATAAATGCACCACCCTCATGTAGAAAAAAATAACTGTCTTTATTAGACACGATCTATGCTGAGATAGCTTAATGGTTAGCACGATGGGCTGAAGAAATTTCGGCCGTGATTGTTTGACTGGATTGATAGTAATAAAGTTTAACCTTCTTAATCGCATTCAAATCCTTCTTAACTGAGATAATTTTCTTAATATTTATCACAGTCACAACAGCGTAATTGATACAGATGACACAGTATTGATAAAATATATTAGAAAGGAAACCATAAAAACTCCTACAGAAGGTAGCAACGGAACGCGTAAAGAAAGACTATATATCAATTGTAAAAATAAATTAAAAAAAACACAGAATATATGTTTGCCAGCAAAATTAACATCGTCACAGGTAAACTACGAGCTAGAAACATCCATCAAAAAAGTACCAAAATTAAATATCTGGAAAATATTCTAACCGAGGAAAGGGATTGTGACGCTTAAATCAGAAAACGTATTGAAATAGCGAAATATGCTTTTCAAAAGCTAAACAATTCATGAAGAAACAGAAAATTTTCGTTAAAAACAAAGAAGTGTACATTTCTTTTCATAATCGTATCGACCCGAGCAAGGCATTATACTGCCACTGTTGTGCAGGGAGTTACATAGGAGGAAAGTTATGACAGAATAAAGGGGGTGTCAGGAAGCGTCTAAGAGAGGGATTAGAATACTAAAGAAATGAGATGAGAGCATGAGAGAGAGAGAGAGAGAGAGAGAGAGAGAGAGAGAGAGAGAGGATGCAAGTCAGTGAGATAGGAGATGGTTATTGTCATTACATTGAAATTCTTGGAGATTGTAGCTGTCGAGAAAGAAAGTAAACGGAAGGGAATTCCACCAGCGGGAAGTGCGAGAAAAGAAGCTGATGGAGTAGGTTTTGCGTTTACATCTTATTAGTTTCAGAGTAAAAGGGTGCGACCTAATTACTAATCTTGTAGCTTGAGTAAATTCGTATATAACGGTCACCAGTGATCTAAGTTCATCAGAGCAGAAGCCGTGAAAGTGATTGTAGAAGAGACACAGGGAAGCCACACTGCGCCGGTGACTGTATCCGAGCTACCAAGTCGAGATCAATCACATTGCAGATTCTCCGTTTAATTTTATCAAGGACCCCTAGGTGGATAGCAGGAGCATCCTACCAGATATGACAGCAGTATTCAATCCACGGGCGGATGGTAGATTTGTATATGTAACAGCGATCCTACTATATGCCAATGAATGTTGAACAATCTTCTCATAGATGAAAACGTGACGTAAGGCAACAGAGATAATATTCTATAGAAGGACGCTAAGAATACTATGGGCACTACGATGGGAACAAATTGCACACTATTACATCGAATCAACAGTAATAAAGTTAACATTTTTTTAATATAAAAAGAGGAGACAAAAAATATGACTAAATTCGACATTTTCCAAAATGAAGGAATAAAATTCATTTTAGTAATATTTACGCTTTATGAAAAAAATTGAAGAGGAAAATGTTCATATATTCCTTCCAGTATTTCATATCATTCATAATTTCAGGTAATCTGAAAAAGTTCTCTATTATATCTGACATATATAGTTGATACATTTATTTGAAGATTTGATGCGAGGCATTCTTATCGATTCTGAGAATCAAAGTTGCATTACCTCCTTCAAAAATTAACTATATATCTATTCGTATATATGTAAATATATATGGAGATAAGGAGAATGATAGAGAAAGAAAGAAAAAGTTTATAAATAAAAAATTAATTTACAAATTCCATTTTTGCATAACTGAAGGATTTAGGTCTCAACAATATAGAAATGCGTCTGTTTGATACAAATTGTTTACATAGGCCAGTTATTCCTTCTTCGCTTTCGTAAGTGCTTAACCGACAAATCGGGCTTGGAAATCTTTTCTTTTGAGCTTAAGTATGCACTTTTGCTAAGTAAATACTACGCAGCAACTGAAATACAAACTGAGACGACAGCGGTGACATAATTTCAGTTCGGGAGAGAAAGTTGATGAACTGACGCGAATGGATAGAAATTATCTGAACATGAGTTACTTAGAATGAGATCAATTTATGGAAATTGCAACGAAATAGATTCAAATACATACATTTATTATGTCGCTCTCTTCTCGGTTAAGTAGTTTTATCGATTAATACGCAAGTATTTGTTTCTCTCTTCAAATCAATATAACCTCGACTTAACTGTCATAGACTTATTTCTCATAAATAGCATACAATTTCTTATTTTATGTAATGTTTCTCATTAGAACACAGATGATCATGACTCTCCACAGTTTTCTTTCCTTTTGGGGCCTACATAATATTTGTTTCTTTACTCTCCTGATAGCCCCCGTTGTCCCTAATCTGATTTATGGAGTGTGCTGGCTGGTAGATCTATCAATATACACAAACGGCCATAATTATTAGGCCACCTCAGTTTTTAAAAGAAAATATGTATTTCGTACTATTTTTAGTATTTATTGACAAGTGGATAATTCTAAATGAAAATAAAATGGTTCTCTTGTTAATACTGCACAATAATATGTGTATCAAATTCTATGGGATTACATCATTTACACAGACAAAAAAAATTGAAGCAAATAGGCCAGATATTATTGTTAAAAACCAGAAAGAGAAAACTTGTCTATTAATTGATATGGCTTGTCAACATAGCAACCAGGGAATTTGAAAACTGTCAAAATATAAAGTCCTGGAAATTGAAATAGAAAAAAAAATGTGGAAATTGAAAACAAGAGTTGTGCCAGTGATAGTAGGTGCACTTGGAATGATAAAAAATGGAACAAAACAACACATTGAAAGAATCCCTGGAAAACGCAGCTTAAGAGATATCCAAAAAATATGTATTATTAAGTATAGCCCACACAATAAGGAGAACTTTGTCTATGTAACGCTAGGGATGATAGGGGAGATAGAAAATACATGAAATGTAGTCATAACAGCACACCACGACCTGTCTTAGATCTTCCCGTAGACGTGGTTGGTAGTGCGACCATGGCAGAAATCGAAATATGATGACAAATGACATAATAATAATAAGGGTGGTGCAATATTTACATTGGACAATGTGTAAACACTAAGGAAAATATGGAAACAAGCACTGGTATGAACATCACCCAGCACCGGTTACAGAAATAGAAGATGTCAGATTCTATGAGATTACACCATCTACACAGACAGAAAAAACGAAGCAAATAAACCGGACATAATTGTTAAAAACCAGAAAGAAAAAACTTGCCTATTAGATGATATGGCTAGTCCAGCGAATTGTAACATAGCAACCAAGTAATTCGAAAAACTGTCAAAATATAAAGACCTTGAAATTGAAATAGAAACAAATGTGGAAATTGAAAACAAGAATCGTGCCAGTGATAATAGGTGCACTTGGAATGATAAAAATGGAACAAACGACACATTGAAAGAATCCTGGAAATTCTCAGCTTAAGAGATATACACAAAATTGTTTTGTTAAGTACAGCCCATACAATAAGGAGAACTTTGTCTATGTAACGCTAGGGATATTAGGGAGATATGAAAAAAAATGAAATGGGGCCATAACAACACGCCACGACCTACCTTAGGTCTTCCCGCAGACTTGGTTGGTAGTGCGACCATGGCAGAAATTGAAATATGATGAAAAATGATATAATAATAATATTTAACTCAAGCACTATACATTCATTCATATAATTCTTTTTTTCATTTATACGAATAACAAAACTCTTCATACAAGATATATTGAAATATATATATATATATATATATATATATATATATATATATAATAACATGTGGTTGGGGACCTCTAGTGAATTCTAATTCCTAGGAAAACTCCGACTAAACGCTCACTATTGCAAGGTTAGTGTTGTTATAACGATCAAGTAAGCGTAATAATATATAATATGGGTGATAATGAGGTGATACTAGTCTGATAGCGATAATTAAGTCTGAATGAAGCTTTAGTTCAATTTCTGCGAGTCGGTTTGACCGAGCCGGCTCAACACACAGGATGAATGCAATATACCCGTACAGGTACTACTTAAAACTATTTCCCTTTGTTCAAATTACATTTATTCAAAATATAGGTATTGTGCAGTGTTAGCAAATTACGGGATGTAGTAAGCACTCAACTAACTCATGTGTAATGTAGCTATTTAAACTCTTGGTGACTTCCTATGTAAATGAGTGACCTCTATAGAGAAAGAGGACAGTGATGATTTTAATACTTACTAACAGTTTATTATTTGAAAATATTGAGCATGTATATTCTCAGAGAATATTTTTTATATAAGAAACTTAAGTTAATGTGCGTTGTCGCTCCGAATAAGAAAACGGAGGGCCAAGACCGAATTTCTATCGGGTTTGTTACATTCAATTACGTGCAAATTCTCTTGAGAAAAAGTATAAATACATTTCTTTTCTTCCCACTAGTTATTGTTTGAACACCAAAGTCGTATGGCATAGGTTGGCAAGTTGCCCAACCCAGAAAGAAATTACAACATACTGCGGAAAAATCTGCACTTATGAATCACAAGAGAAATGACCACCAAAGCGTGTATTCACAGATGACATTTGACTAAGACAATTAAAAAATACATAATTATGAGATTTTTTATATAAATGTTTCAACCCAAGCAAGACATTACTGCGCAGGGGTTTACAGTGAGAGATGAGTGGTGGGAGAGAATGTACAGATGTCGAAGCAATTGTAAGAGAAAGATGATAGTTGAGGAGTTATGGTAAATTACGTTCCACTTAAACTTTGGAAATTTTAGCTATCAGGAAAGCAAATGTACAAATAGAAGTTCAACAAGTTTGAAGTGCAAGAAAAGACAGTGACAGAGAAGTGACGGCTATATTTGCCTATTTTGACGGTAAAAAGGTGTGACCTAGTTGCCAATCTAGTGGGACGAGTACATTCATGTGAACGGGGCACCAGGGAATGAAGCTCGCCATAGCATAAGCTGTGAACATATATATAGAAAAGACAGAGGGAAGCCATATCACATCAGTGAGAAAGTGATTGAAGCCGAGCTACCAAATCGGGATCGATTCCATTAGAGATGCTTCTTTGTATATTGTTGAGAACATCGAGATAAATAGCGGGAGCATCCGACCAGATATGACAACAATATCCATTGCACGGATAAATAGTAGATTTATTAATATGCGTAATGGATTCTGTGCACTGGATGTGCGTTGTAGTGCATTGGATATCGACTCAGAACGAGAAATCGGGGAGCCGAGTTCGAATTCCAGCTGAATTCATTGCATTCACTTAAGCGCAAATAACCTTGGGAAAGGTATTAATCCGTCTCTTCCTTCCAGTTATGGGTTAAATAACAGGACAGACTGAGTTCTATAGCCTTGGTCGGCAACCAGTCTACCGCAGAAAGCAATGACAACCTACTGCGGGATAATCTTCTGCCCAGTCTGTTATGCCTCTTTCGAGACATGATCGCCCAAGCGTGTATCACGCATGGCACTTAACTGACTGAATGGATTCTGACAAGAAAAATATTCTGACTTGGCACAGAAACACAAACCTCTTAGCAGTAGATGTAGCTATTGATCCGATGTAACCATTTCACTTGAGGTCGACTGAGAGAGCAAGACCGAAGAGGCGCACTGTAGTGCTTTCTGGAAGACTAACGTGATCGATAATAATGGAAAGTAGGAAAACATCTCTATGGTTGTTAAAGCAGAGTATAATATTTGAACGATATCGGTAAAATAGATATATATTCATATAATAACAAATAAAAAATTGTTCATTCCAAGAAATAATTTTTGGAATTTTTAGAAAAATTCATAATTTATCGCACGATTTTTCTTACGCAAACCAATGTTTCATTTTTAGAAAATAATTTGCTCTGCTATTTTTATGTTTGATGTGTTTGTCATCGTCAAAACTTTTTCAACGGTTTTACTTTCACTGAACAGTTTAATTAATTCTTTTCAAAATTCTAAAAGAGATAAAAAAATTCTCCTGCCAACCAGTCTATTTTAAATATGCCTTGTAGTTTTGAGATTCTGAGTTATCATTTGGTCTGTTAATAGCACAGAAAACGGCACGCTAAGTGAATAGCTATTTAGGCATTAAGAATTGATACGATTTAGACGAATCTTCGTCTCTTATAACACTAATAACAAGAGCAATTAAAGATAGCAAACCTTCACCAAGACAATATGGACATCATGTTGGCTATTAGCAAGAGATGATTATTCAAATGGGGTTAACTGCAATTGTAATATAACAATCTGGCCCCACCCGAGGAAGGTTGATGCAATCGATGGTGTTTCCCGTCGGTGAAGGGGTCGGCGAACGACAAGACAGGTGTTTGAGAAATACATCCTGTCGGGGCCTGGAGCGGATGTCGCAGGGTTATGAGTCAGGCTCGTTTGACCTTATTTCCGACAGCGGCGGAAATGACTACGGAGGCAAACAGAACAGGTGTCTCTTGGAATTACGTGGGCGTTGCGTGGGCGAGGCAAAACCGGAAGGAAAAGTCCCGGTTCTAGAAGACTATAAAAAGACCTCGACACACGGATTCGCCAGCAGAGAACGGCCAGTGGAAGCAGAGAGACACCACAAGCAAGACTACACTCCCGTCGACCCATTCTATGTGCGCTCTCACTCTTCCATTCTCTATTCCACACGGGTCCGTCGTCAGTAATAAAAATATAACCTTATATTTTTATATATGCGTATTCTCGTTGTTTTGTCGTCGTACGGCGATATATAACACAATGAGCTTGACAACTCTTTTTTAAGCTTTTGATAATAAATAATAAATTATTATTTATCATAAATAATATTTTTGTGGAAAAATGTAATGACGTAAAACAATCTAAGGGAAGTAAAAATAGGCTACCTGTCTTTCCTTTCTTAATTTAAGTGTTTTCTTATTTTTGAAATAAACATGTTTGGTTCTGCTTTCATGTAGAATTAGCAATCCTGTACCATAGTCACTAACATTTGAAGACAACATAATTTCTGCTTTCGGATTGTAGTGCGATGATGATAATATTGACGTTAGTATTTTCGTGATTTCTTCAAGAATGCCTTTTCACACTTACCAGTCCAATTTTACTTTACGCCTTTTTAAGCAAACTGTTTAATAGAGATCTCAAATTTTGCATGTTAGGCATGTAGATTTGAAAATAATCTGCTAGTCCAAGAAATACACTAGTATTGTTGGAGAAGGCATATTCTTAATTGCTCTTGCCCTCGGCAGATCTTTATCCAGCTCCTGGGATAGAGTACTAAACTTATCTCTTCTTCTCACCTGATTCTCAGTCCGAATAAGGGTAATTGATTGAATCGAATTCTGCCTGAAGACTGATTTTTTCCGGCGAGTCTTACTAGATTGACAATAACGAGTACTCGCAGAACTTTCTGTATTTACCCATACGCTGCACACTGAGACGGATTGTGACACAAGGACATATTTATCTGGTGGAACTCAAGTCGGTACACTTGAGCCATGGGTTAAAATTGTTCTAGCCTCCGGATACGAGGAATCAGGCGCTAAGCTATTTTTCTCAGACGTGTCACTGCCCTTAAACAAAGCTGCGACTTTGTCGTTCTCTTTCCGAACACAGAGAACTTGACTGACAATTTCGAGTCTTGCATAAGGCTGGGTATTTACCTCAAAACTCCTCACTGAGAATGGATGCAACACATGGTTAGATTTAATTTTGGATAATTGAGCGCGATCCAAGCCACCGCATACGCATGATCGTGTTTCTTTATTTTTCTCAACTGAGTCTCTGTCCGTAGACGGAGCCCCGATCGAGACGTTCTCTACCCGAAGATAGAGAGCTTGACTGACAATTTTGAGACTTTCGAAGCACTGATTATTTAACTAGTCACTCCTCTGAGACATGTTGTGATACAATGTTGCGTTTAACAAGTGATCTCGAGAAGGAACACACCAAAATTAACCAAACCCCAGTATACGCCGGATCAGGCACTAAGCTTTTCTATTTTTCTCAGGCGAGTCTCACTCTTCAGACTGTCATAAATGTGTGAATTACTGCTTAACGAAAAGCAACGCAAATTTTTCTCAGCTGTCTATATCCGTAGACAGAGTTTCGACTCTGGCCTCTGTAACCGCAGGATTGAGGATTGTGTATATTTTATTTTCTTCAAAAGACTCTCCCTCTTTAGACAGAACTACGCTGGAGTTGAAAAACTGATCGAAGATAGCTTGTCAATTGCAAGCTCTCTCGGAAATCTGGATATTTACCCATTGTATTCTCTGTGAGACGAAATGAAACACTAAGTCGGGTTTAACGTAGGGAAACCGAATGCGTTAGGAATTTACACATGACCTACTGACCGAAGCGGGATGTGGTAAATGTCAGGTTTAACTTTGGGTTTTCCTAGCGCGTACAGCCTGGCAAACTTTACCCAGAACACGCATACGCGAAATGGGCTCTTCCCTATTTTACCAGCCGGGACTATGTTTGTAGACAGCACCACATTTGAGTCCCTCTCTGCACACTCCGTGGACACCTGGTAAAAAATATCCCAACACTGCATACGTGTGGTCGTGTTCTTGTCAATTTTCCAGTCAATTTTCTCCGAAGGCAGAGAGTCTGACCAGCTGGAGTTCGTTCAGAACTGTTAGGTATTTACTCAAATGCTCCTTACCGAGGTAGAATGTGACATATTCGGTTTTACGTGAGAAAGCAAAGCACGAATGTTCAGTTGTTGTCGGGATATTTTAGATAGTTTAAGGCTATTTCAATTAATAAGAAAATATCACTAACAAATACGGAGATGGTTGACTTCGCAATAAAAATAAAATTAATTAAAAAGCCATCATTTATAGGTCAATACATGTTGATTTTCTACATTGATTTTGAATGCAAATATGTCACGGAACAACACACACAGACACAAAGTAATTTTCTAAGCGCAGCTTATATATGGCACAAGGCAGAATATGGCGGTATTCAGTGAGGATCAAACTCATTACACAAACCATTAACCATTACACGACCTCGAGGTGAAACCCACACACATACACACACACACACACACACGCATATATATATATATATATATATATATATATATATATATATATATATATCTGTCTTGAGGAGGCTATTGATATTTTTGTTATTCTTAAAAAATTTATTTATTTTTATAATAACAAAAATATCAATAGCCTCATTTATTTTTTTAAGAATAACAAAAATATCAATAGCCTCCTCAAGACATATATATATATATATATATATATATATATATATATATATATATATATATATATATGTCTTGGGGAGGCTATTGATATTTTTGTTATTCTTAAAAAAATTATTTTATCGCTAAGAATGGAGCCATTTTTTGTTGTAGTAGGTTTTATTTAGGATAACGAATGTGTTAATTTTACCACTTTTATTAATAACTTTATCATCAAGCAAGACTAATATGTCGTATTCATAATATGATGGAATTTTTTCCACTTCATTTATTTTCAAAGTCTCTTCTGTTTATATTTATAGTGGGCTAATGTAGAACATCTACATTAATAACTGGATGCTCTATTCGAACCATATTCAATATTTTCTCAGCGTTTGAGTAAAAGTGATATCTTGAAATATTTTTACTCATTAAATGTCGGATCTTGGTGGTAACGTTTTATGTTGGAAAGCTTACACTGATAACACAGCTATTTACTTTTCTCTTCATATTAAGTCTTTGGTAAAGTAGATCAGCTAATTGCTCTAGAAAATAATGTCAATCAAATCTTAACTGCGGGCTGTAGAATTGATAACTCTCGACAGACAGTACTCAAGTTTAGTTGAGTATGTCAGCCTACCTCTCCCAGCAAATTGGTAGGTGGTTTATATAACAGCCTGGAAGTTTCCATTCTGCTATCCAGGCAAATCTATTCTGAAATATCTGATTCAACCAATCTAGAAACTCCATGAAAATACCACAATTACGTTTATCTATCTATTTTTAATGACTGAGGAATTTATTAGGCACAAACCTCTGGAGTAAAAACAGATATAACGAGATTATTAATGTGGACAACTCTTAAAAACAATAACAAATAATTTAAGAATTGGAAAAGGTATCTCTGAAACATATTATACAATTGAATAATACTGAATAAAGAGAGAGTGGAAGCCTTTAAATAAAAATGTCCAGAATCGGATCAATAGCCTGAATACTAACTGCAATAATGTCATATACCACTTCTTTACGACAAATAAAACTAAATGCAAAATAATTATTTTCTTCACAGGCAAAACAACGGGCAGCAACACGAATATATAAAAGCATACAATATATTTTTGTTCTTTTTTCTTTACACTTTGGTGACGTCGTTTGTGTGAAATAGGGGTTTGATCGGCGGTAGACACGCGCGCAGACGAGGGAGAGTTATTTGCTGCGTTCGTCTTGTCTTCTTTCCTGTCTCTGATCTGAACTGAACTGTTGTTAGGTCTCTCTGATCTATTAAATAGGCGAGCCTCGCTCGGTACGTGACACTTCCGCCACATTTTGTTTATATCTCGAGTGCTGTCTGACCTCGACATCACTTGTTCGTCAAAACAAAACCCAGCCTAGATTTTTCGCACTCACTGACATTTCAAAACAATATTAACGTTTTTGTCAAATCTTGTAAGGCTTGCGTTGCTCTGTGCAATTACAATTCTGAATTAAATTCTACACTGCAGCAAAAGAATACAAAACAATAAAATAAACTATTTTTACATACAGGAAATTGTCAAAAGTAATAATTTTTCAGATAAGTAAGATCAATCGGACAGCAGAATAATTAAAAAAAAGAATAACTCAACAGATATTAAAGTATTTAGCCAGAAATATACTTAATTATTAAATTTTTTCCTTACTACTTAGTACCACTATTGTGCAGTTTTATATCTCTTATCACCAGTCCAGCCTGTCCCAACAAGTACTCTTATTGTTACATACCCTGAATCGTAGATAGGGTCGATAGCTTTAGCAAAAGTAAGCAAACTCACCTATGACTACAATTGAAAGGAAGTTTTGGAGAGCCATTTTCCTTACTACTTAGTACCACTATTGTGCAATTTTATATCTCTTATCACCAGTCCAGACCGTCCCAACAAGTACTCTTATTGTTACATACCCTGAATCGTAGATAGGGTCGATAGCTTTAGCAAAAGTAAGCAAACTCACCTATGACTACAAATGAAAGGAAGTTTTGGAGAGCCATTATCTCTTATGTGCTGAAAATACAGTGCATAGGAAAATAAGAAGGTTGTTAAAATTTCTTCGGTTCAGCTCAATTAAGAGTGGTTCTAAAATACACTTCTGCAATGAGTGCCAGCTTATCAACTTTTTAACGCTTTTTTAAAGCCAGGTCATGTTTTTTAGATTGTAAATAATTTTGTATATAAAAATTAGTCACTGACACAAATCCTACTAGCAGGGAGAGGAAAGCTGGATTCATACATTTCCCAAGGGTATATGCGCGTTTAGTTAATATAACCAACCCGACTGATACTAGAGATCGGCTCTATGATTTCCGATTCTAAGTTTTTATCTATTCCACCACCTGCACAACCGTTTAGATACTGAGATAACCCATTGTTGCTTAATTTTGGTGCTCAAAGAAGAACCGGTGTTTTGCCGTGATATGGCCGTAAACCAACGACTGCTGGCATACTTTGAGTGGGAAAATATATAAAAAATGCACAGAAGTTATGGATATTATTTTTATTTTTATTACAGTGAGAGCAACGTGAATCCCACCTGTCTTTTACGGTATCGACTGAATTGCAATTACATAGCATTGTCATTCAATGCAGTCAGATTCCATTTGCCTAGACTGTCCACTGCCAGAGCTTGTAATATGAATGGTCAGTTAAATTATAAAGCACTGCATTTTGAGCAGCAACTGGAAGTTGCCATACAACTGTGCCATCTTTTACAACACCGTTTTGATACTGAAAATACTAATCCAAACAAAACTTTGCAAATCGAAATAAATACGATGCCTTTCATTGAAGACTGAGTTACATTAGTTCAGTAATTTTCTTTTTTTTTTTGATCGCTTATCAAGCAGAATCTTGCGTATATCACAATCCCCCTCATTATAACATTGAACCACGCGCAAAGAATAGAAAATGGATTGCATATCTGTTGGCCGTATCATCGTACCGAACACACATGTTTTTTCTGCGACTGCATGAAAATGTCTGGCAGTCGTATGGAAGTCTGATATTGTCGGTTTGTTTTTGATTTTTTTTTAATCGTTTCAATTCCAAGCAAACAATAATGTTACTAGGTTGCAAGAGGTTAGAAGAAGGGAATGAGAATAAGAAAACTAAGAAATTGGGGGGAGTGAAAAAAGACAAAAAGGGCAACAAATATGATGAAAGATGGTGATTGATGTTGTACTTAAATTTTTGAAAATTATCGCTATGAGAAAAAATCTACAGGTGGGAAATGCAAGCAAAACACTGTTACAATTAGCTAACCCAGCAGTAATACAGTGAGACCTATTTGACAGTCTAGTAGCACGCCTCAATTCATGTGAACAGTGCAGAAGAAAAAAAACCTGGCTAGAGCAGTTACCCTGAAAATAAATCTTGCAGGGCAGAGCAGGGCTACATCACATCGATGAGAAAGTGACTGGAGACGAGATGCTTGGTGTTGGGGATTTTCGTCGCCAATTCGTCGTAGTGTGGTTGTGGCGAAACTTCGCTTCATAACTGTAGTGATCGTTTTGGGTGGAAGTAAGACAAGGAACAGAGAAGGTAGGTTCAAAGGAGTTTATTAGTATAACATATAAAGAATGTATTAGTATGCACAACGTAAGTGTTAGAGATAAGCAAATAGAAATAGGTAAGCCCGAAAGGTACAGTTACGCTGCGTATTGCCTGACTAGTAGCTGGCTTTAACTGTGTACTACCTATCGTGTTAAATGCCCTCAATTGCTTCTTCCGGAAATCACGCAGGTAATTATATACAATAAGAAGGAGAGTCCATTCTTCGTAGGAGGGGACCATAACACTTGTTCAGGATCGATTGTACTCTTGTCCGGAGTTTGTCAGGAAACTCGAGATGCACAGTAGGAGCATCAGACTGGATATTCAATACATAAATGAATAGTAGATTAACAAATATGCCAGATGGATTATTAGGACAATAGCACAGTGAACCACCTTCCTCTAGAGTGGGCGTAACAATTGATTAGATATAGTCCCTCCAAGTCATGTCAGTGGAAGACGTGATGCGTACAGTGTTTACCTTTTATCAAGTGGATTCTCTGTGGTGATTAAATAAAAGCCGTCTTGGTTTGGAGGTGTTCAAATTTACAAGCCAGAATGAACTTCCTTGGGAAAGGTATTAATACGTCTCTTCCCTCCAGTTATGGGTTTAATAATAGGACAGATTGGATTCTATAGCATTGGCTGGCAACCAGTCTATCGTAGAAAGCAATGAAAACCTACTGCGGGATAATCTTCAATAGAGTCAGTCATGTCTTTTTCGAGACATGATCGCCTAAGCGTGTATCACGTATGACACTTAACTGACTGAATTCATACCCAAAATAATCAAGGGGATTCCAGTCTGGAACGTTAGGTAGCCAGTTGTAAGGGGTCTGTGATCGCAGAAACTTTCTGACAGACATGACATCGTTTACCTGCTTTGGTTGCATGGTGCAGAGTTCTATTGTCAGACGTACGGTCTTCCAGTAGCCACTATCTTGACCCAGGGGAGCTCTACTTTCTCGAGGTTCTAGCTGTAGGCCTCCGTGTTGTCTGACCATCGTATTCAGTATTTTTCTCATCAAAAGAATCGGAGTGAATTTTCTTAGCTGCTGTACCTACATAATAATTATTAGACTTTTCCAAATTGGCTTACTGCCATATCACGTTGAATACACCGGGTCTCGCTCGATCATCGAAGTTAAGCCTGGTGCAGTGGATATCGGCTCGGAAAGAGAAATCGGTGAGCCGAGTTCAAATTCCAGTTGAATACCCTGCATTCACTTAAACACTGGTACCCTTGAGAAAGATATTAATCCGTCCCTTCCCTCCAGTTATGGGTTAAATAACAGGGTAGAACATGGGGACCCTGCCCTTAAAAAAACAAATCCCAATGAATCTTGATACTCGAAAAGAAAAATATTACTAGACACAAAACTGATATAAAAACAGCAATAAATAAATAAAATTTAGTTTGCAATAAATGACCAGCAGAGGTTGATATGCCATAAAAACAAAACAATCAACTAACCAATCAAATTGTCTGCACTGTTCCCAAAGTAACACCCAAATACTCTGAAATGTTCGCGTTAGAAAATGCAAAGCACTACATCACGCCGTTTCTAACTTACCGGCAGATGAATTGCGTCGAAATGTTCGTTTTCTCACAGTTGGTTCCCAACTGACCCTTCTATACTGTGCAGTTGACAGGAAAACAAACAACACGTATCCGCATAATAAAAGAAACAAAATGATGACAATTTATCGATCGCAACCTGTATATGTTCCATTTCTTCAGCAACAATTCTTTTAAACCTGTTTTGTTGAATAATATCGACAAATAACAAATTACTAGAAGTGTTGCCATTTAAACTGTCAAATAATTATATTTATTTATTTTTAGACACTCTTCTGTATACGATCTCCTATGAAAAAAGATAGCTATCATACTGTTGACTGCTTATCTTTGATTATAACTGCTTTCAAAATCTTTGTTTGCATCGTATGCTATCTAGAAATGTTGTTGTTATCCAGTACGATTTTTTCTTTTACATACGTTATAAGTCGGATATCTCGCCATCAGTATATAAAGACGAGTTCTATACAGACATATTTAAACCAATGTGATAATGTACCAACTTCTATACACTTGTCGACAACAAAATGTGATAGGGAATATCTAATTATAATAGAAGACCTTATCATAAAATGTCAACACTTAACCGCATCAACTCTAAACAAGATTTATTCGAAAATAAAACATCACTTAACTGCCTCCACTCTAAATACGACTGTATTCGAGAATTATATTTTCAATTTTTGTCTGTATCAACTCTCACGACAATATTAAAACGAATGAAGTGCAAACACGACAATTTCATTAAGCACTAATTAGAACTATGGAATATCAGTTTGCTAACAAAAAAATATAAGAAACCAAATGAAGTTCTTGTTCATCACTTTTTATGAAACATGTATTAGAGAGTTAATAGTACCCATATTCACAAATATATATCCCCATGTTGAATTTTATTTATATGTGTTCATTCGTGTAATATATGCTTAGAATTTAATTTTTTTTTGTTTCATATATTCTAATTTTTGTTGGTGCCATACCAAATGGTTCATGTGTTTGTATAATCCCATATTGTCATACTGTTCCTCTCGTATTTCGTATCATATAAGATGAATGACAATTGGTAATGTCATTAGTGTTCACCAGAAATTTTAGCGCATGTGGAAATTTACATTTTATTTTTCAACGATGTAATAAAAAGGTTTTGACAGAAGGCGGCTTGTAGCCTGTAGGATGTTCATTGTTCCAACGTTAATCCCTGCTGAACCTAACTTAAAACCGAACAATAGACATCATTCAGAACTAATAAGAAAAAAAATCAATGGAAACGATAGTGACAGTATTAACTCCTTCTGAATTTGGGTCTGAGTCTCTGTATAAAATAGCAGCTAAAATATACTGATTGTTGAATATATTTATACAAAATTCTGTTCTCTATTTCGATTTGTACTTTCTTTCTTTTATCTTGTCATCCATATTTTAATGAATTTATTTTGTATTTTTTTATGTCATTTTTTAATATTTTTTGACCTCATTTTTCTCTTTTTTAAGTTTTTCTGTATTCGGTTATTTTTTTTTCAAGATTCTTTTTCGACTTTCTTTTCCACATATATAATTTTTGGTTATTTTTTCTTTTCCTTTTTTTCTTTTCACTTGTTGCGTTTCCTTTTCTTTATTAAGTGTTTATTTTGCTTTCTTTTTTTCTGTCGCCATTTTAAAATGTTATAGACGTCATTTTCAATACTTTTTATTTTTAATACTTCCTGTATACTTACATATACTATCTTTGTTTCTTTCTTTCTTTCTTTTATGCTTCCTTCTTTCTTTCATTTATCTTCCTTCTTTCTTCTTCCTTGTTACTTCTTTCTTTCTTTTATAGTTTTTGTTTTTTGTTCACTTCTCTCTTTCTTTCTTCAATTCCTTCTTTCTTTTCTGATTTACTTCCTTCTTTCTTTCTTTCTTTCCGTCGGCTCCTTTTTTTTCTTTTTTTTCTTTCTTTACTTCCTTCTTTCTTTCTTTTCGTCACTTCCTTCTTTCTCTCATTTCGACACTTCTTCCTTTCTTTTCTTCATTTTTTTGTCTTCCCTCCTTTCTTGTCTTTACTTTCTTCTTTCATTTTTCACTTCCTTCTTTTTTCACTTTCTTTCTTTTTCTCTCCGTTTCTTTCTTTTTTATTTATTTACTTCCTTTTTTCTTTTCTTTTCACCTCTTTCTTTTTTTCACTTCCTTTCTTTTTTTTTGCTTCCTTCTTTCTTTCTTTTTTTGCTTCCTTTTCTTCACTTTTTTCTTCTCTTCCCTCCTTTCTTATCTTCATTTTTCCTCCTTTTTTCACGTGTTTATTTTTCACTTCTTTCTTACTTTCTATTTTCATTTCTTTCTTTTTTCACTTTATTCTTTCTCCCTTTTTTCACTTCCTTATTTGTTTCTTTTTTTATTTTTATATTTTTCAATTTTTTCATTATTTCTATCTTTATTTTTGTTTTTACTTTTGTTGCTAGTGTACGAGTGGTTTCATTGATAGAATGAGAAAAAGTAGTGTAGTGTCCATTACCCTCATTTAAGCGCAAATACCCTTGGGAAATATATGAATCCATCGCCTCTTTCCAACCCATCAGCTATGTGTTAGATTGCGGGAATTATATATGGAAAAAAACTACCTCAAAAAATTGTAAATGTAGCATTCAATCGAAAAGAATTCATAGAATCTATAAAACCTTTTGGCATTAAATAAGACACAAAGGTTTGAAAACCCATAAAAAACGAATCTAAATTTTTATTTTCATTATTTTTACCATTTTCTGTGAGTAATTCTTGCTTTTTCTTTCTTTTATTTTTGAGACATCTCTTTCCAAAACATCGTTGTTCTTTATTCCTAGTATTTCTATATTTTAAATTTCTTCTACTGACAAAAATATATGTTCTTTCTTTTTTACATAAATTTATTCATATTTCATTTGTAACTCATTTCTCTCTTCCTGTATTATATTTTCTGTTTAATTAATTTTTACATATTTCCGACGCACCAGAAATTTGTTCCGTACTTTTAATTCTTGTAAATTATGATGTTATAAAATTAACGAACTCTATGCTAATAATGCTAGAACATAACCGTTTAATAATGGCAGGAACTCGCTCGAAGATAAAGACGAACCTTCTATGTTTCCATTCACAAGTAAAATTCTATTGTCTTCTATATACGTCGATTGTGTATCTGCTGTAATTTGCTAAACCCAACACTACGACAAAATCCAATGAAAAAGAAACATGAATTTCAAATAAAGTGTCGATTCATAACATCAGTCAGTTAAGTCCCATACGTGGTACACGCTTGGGCGATCATGTCTCGAAAGGGACATGACTGACTGACTGGGCAGATTATGCCGCAATAGGTTGCTTTTACCTTCTGGTTGCCAGCCAAGGCTCTAGAACCCAATCTGTCTTGTTATTTAACCCATTATTGGAAGGAAGAGATGGATAAATACATTTTCAATGGTATTTGCGCGTAAGTGGATGCAAGGAATTCAAGTGGAATTCGAACTCGGTCCCTCGATTTCTCGTTTTGAGCCGATATTTACTGCACCACAATGAACATACATATTGGATAAATATCTTATCTAAGATGGGCGCTGTGGTGTAGTTGTTATCGGCTCGGAAGTAGAAATATGAGAGCCAAGTTAGAATTCCAGTTGAATTCACTGACGCACAAATACCCTTTGGAAATGTATTAATCCATCTCGTTTTCCTTCGGCTATGGGTTAAATAGCCAGACAGATAAGATTCTATAGAGCTTGGATTGGCAACCGGTCTTCCGAACAAAATATGTTAACCCACTGTAGGAAAATCTTCTAATTAGTCAATCATAGATCCAAAAAGACTTGATCGCCCAAACTTCTGCCTCGTATGGCACTTAACTGACTGTTTGACTGGTCATATCTTGCGGTCGTTAGGTAAGTCAGTATGGTAGGAAAGTTTTCAATATCTTTGAAATTCACAGCAACGCAATCGTATGGACAGTTTTTACCTGCCAGTCGAATTTGAAATTTTTCATAGACATTCCAATTTGTCTTTTCTTTTGATTTTTTCTTTTTTTCATTCATTGTTAAAGCATTATTGATACAATTCTATACTTTATATATTGTATCTTTCTCCAGGTCCTGCTATTTTCTAATTTCCAACGGTTGTTAATTTATCGTCAATAATTCGACATCACAAATGCGTAAAATTTTGCCAATTCCTATTCCTTCATTAAGGAATAACAGAGCCAATGTTCTTACGACTGTCGTCAATTTAGAAGTCGGAATAACTTTGCAAAAATCATATCTTGTTTATTATTATTTTATCTGTTTCTTGTTCTTTTATGAGCCTTGTCCCTTCCGGACATAGGCGATCATGGCATTCTACATTGTTCTATACCTAGTAGCTTTTAACACGCTTTTTACCTCTCCACAACCCCGTTTTGCTATCCATTTGCTCAAGCCCATCAAGTATGTTACAGTTTGCTTTCTCCTGTCTTTTTCCCTTCTATCTGATCTGTGAGTATCAAGCCTCTCTTCCTCATTACATGTCCCTGAAACTTCAGCTGACTTTCCGTAATATTAAGTATCAGTTTCCTTTTCATTTCCATCCACTACCAAACCTAAACTTAAACAATTAAGGCCCATCAACGGTTTGATTATGTCATTATCTTCTCTTCGTGTTACTTGCTATGGCAGTTTTGGTTGTTACTGATGTTCAAAGTTTTTAAGAGATGTTGCTTTTCACCATGTATTGTTATTCTTTTTTAATTCTGTAGCAATAATCCGAGAAATTCAATGACAAAAACATTTTTGCCAAAACTTCACTTGCTAAAATCCATTTTAGAAGTTTTATGCAGCTGACTATTTGAGAACATCGCAAATATTAACGGCGCAGTATTGTGTCTACGGCAAAATATCGTCTTTCTTTCTGATTTATTTATATAAAAATTCTTTCTTTAGGCTGTTTCCTCTACCAAAGCTAAAATGTTCTGTCTGCATTTCATTTAAGAGGATTAATATTGAAATTTTCCCGTCTCCCCGACAAGAATCTGCCTAAGTCAAAAGAGACCCATGACCGAAAGGAAATAAATATCTGACTTATCCTCATGCTTTCCTCTAAAGCAAATAAAATAAATAAGTCAAAATTTAAACACCACATGCCGAATTTTCTTTTTTGCACCAATAATACTCGTATAACTGACATTTCTCAAAATCTTTTCATTAAATGTAGTCAATCAGAAGTAAGACGAAACAAATAGCTTTGCTCTCCGGCGACAGTAATGATAAGTATGATCATATCAGTGAATGTAACGTCTTGACCCGAGTTCCTAATTCTTAGAATCGTAGGAGAACAGGTTATAATCCGTTCATATCTAGCGGGAACCCTCACTCATATGGCGGCTTTGATTTCAGAATTTTTCTTTACCTAAATTCGCTTTCCATAAAAAAAGAGAAATCCAATGCAGAAATGATGTTTAACTCACAGCTTATGGAAGAAGAAATAGACGCACACATTTGCGGAAACTTGTTCAAGAACTGTAAAACAAAGCACTATCATGCAATGTCTCTGGAAATTCATTTTGTATAAAACTAGCTCAAAGAGAAGTCGACTAGTTTTTGTGCTTTTGTAGGCGCAAGATTTGAATTTTTTCGTATTTACTAATTAATAAGTGTCGTTATCTCAAACGCTAAAGGCTGCCAACTGCTGGGAAATTACACATATACATAACCTAAGTAATTACGTAACACGCTCATTTTAAGATGTAGACTTATTCTATTTTCTATCATACTAACACAATAGATTCGCTTGTATTGTAAAGAAAGACAACCAAAAATATTTTGCGTGAAGTTGTTTTGCAATAACAATATTTGGAATTTTTTAAAATTTCAAACAAGTTTAATACTCAATAATAACAATTTATATAAATTTGTAGAGCTATGTTCAAAGATCCGGTATTTCTTCTCATTCACACGCCTAAACCACTAAACATTAATGAAAAATATTTGTGCAAGAAACTCAAAATAATAGACCCTGACGGAATTCAAACCCGCCTCGCTTTTCAAGTTTTTTATCGTTTAACTATCAGCACATTGCGCATCAGTGTCTGATTGTATAGCATATATTTTGACTGAAGTATCCTAAAATTATGTTTGCTAGAAATATCTTAAATTTGAAGTGTATTCGCCTCATTCCTATCCATGGCGTGTTAAAATTTTCGGACACGCGGTCTTTGGAATATTTTCTGTCTTTTTCTCTTTTTTCTATCTATCTATTTATTATTATTATTTTTTTGTTGTTGTTATTCTTTGAAAAACCCATTCTGTGTCTAATCTGTCTTATGCTCTTACCACACGATTTCTCTTTTGGTTTGATCTATAGTCATACCAATTCTTCTCGTGCGATAAATAGAATAGCACAATTTGTTTTTATAATTCTGTTTCTGGTCGCCTTTTTTGCCTATTTAAAAACGTAATTTTAATATTTTATTTTTTCATTTGAATAATGTGATTATTTAAGGTACTCCTAGTATTAATTAAAATTACACTTTCTGGCAATATCCTAAATTTGAAATGTATTCACTTCTTTTGTAGGCTTGTCGCTATCCATGGCATGCTATAATTTTCGCGAATTTTCGTTACGTTACTTTATAAATGTAGTTATTAGGACTTATACTAAGTATATACTTAATATTTATATTTTAACATTTTCGGTTCTTACCCGTCAAAAATAGAAAACATATGTAAAGTTATTTTTTTTCTTGCCACGGGAGGTTAGCAATCCTGTAGGACAAACAGTGAAACCTACAAAAGAGGGATGAACATTTAAAGGGTCAACGGAGAGCTAACTAGAGGCGGCGTCTTGATAAAACGTAGTAAAGAAGGAAACGGGACACTACTCCACGATTCCTCCCGCGTATATTCATGGACTTGCGCAAAAATACTTGAAACCCTAACGGCATGAAGGGGGTTATGACTAACGGCGCTGACTCCTCGCCCGGTAAGGAGCGACAAGCGCTACATGTGTCCAGCGATATCGGCGAACGACATCATCCTAAAGGAAAAAGCACGTCAGAAGAAAAACGAGTAGACCACCGAAGAGATTCTTGACATGATGCAAAAGAGACAGAAAACGATGCGAAGATATGGAACGTAATACAAGAGACTACGCAAAGAAATACGGAGCAAATGTAGACAGGCTAAAGAAAGATCGCTCAACGAAAAACGTTGTGAAGTAGTGAGACTGAGCACAACGAACAATGGAGACATGCATAGAAAAATAAAGGAACTAACAGGGCAAAAGACATGCTCACCAACAGAATGTATAAAAACACTTCAGAGATGGAACAAATATATCGGATATCACTTTCACGACAAGAGAGAACAAACACCAATGCACAAAATTACGGATGGACTAGAAGTATTAAAAACCGTAGTGGAATCAGCAATGGCTACACTGAAGAAAAAGAAAGTAGTGGGACCAGACGGGATTGTAACAGAGATGTTGATGTCCCTAGAAGGCAGACAGACTCACAGAAATAATAAGCAGTATCTAAAACAGCTGCAATATACCGGTGGACCTAAGCAGACGAATCTTCATAGGACCACGTAAGAAGCCAGATGCAAAGGAATGTGAACGTCATCGAACAATCAGTTTAATGAGCCATATAACAAAACTCATCATCCGGATTCTCATGAACAGAACGCGCAGCAGAATTGGCCCAGTGATAGAACAAGAACAATGTGACTTCGTTAAAGATACTGGGACGAGGAATGCGATATTCATTTTCAGAATGCTATCTGAACGAGCAATACAAGAAGAAGCTTTATCTGTTCTCTATATACTGCGCAAAGGCGTTCGACAAAGTATGACACTAAGACTTGATAGAGATACTCGACAACCTCGACATTTTCTAAAAAGACGTTAGGATAACGAAGAATCTATATTGGCAGCAAACTTCTTCTGTACGGATTGGAAGTGAACAGATATGCAAAAATAGAAAGGGGCGTAAGTCAAGGATGTGTTTTCTCACCGGGTTTTTTCAATCTGTACAGTGAAGCAATTATGAGAGAAGTAAAAGCCTTGCCGAGATTCGTTATTGGCAGCCACAATCTCAACAATAGATAGCAGATGCAGAAAGGGTAATGCCGGACCGTCTACATAAGTTAGCAAAAGAAAGTGAGAAGAAAGGTCTGAGCATAAACTTCAAGAAAACTGAATGTATGGTCATCAGCAAAAAGAGGAAACCAATATGCCAGCTACAAGCCTGAAAAACTAAATTAAAACAAATAAAATTTCAAGTACTTGGGAAGTATTTTGACAGATGACGGAAAGTACTACATGGAGATCCAAGGACGCATTGGCATTGACAAATATGCATTTCAGTAGCAAACCAGAGTGCTGAGAGAGAGGAAAACCTAATTAGAAACAAAGAAAAGTGGTAGATTGTTATATGATATCTGTCCTTCTGTATGGAAGTAAATGTTAGAGATGAAGGAGAGGCTTGAAGCAGCAGAAATGTGATTTTACATGTGATTTTACATGAAGGATGCTGTGAATACTATGGACAGAGCACATGTACAACGATGAGGTGTTGAAAAGGATGCAAGCGAGAAAAAACTCATACTTAACAAAAAACAAATGAGGTTCCTGAAACACGTAATGAAGAAGTAGGTTGTGGAGAATTTAATCCTCACAGGTCGGATAGAGGGAAGGAGAGACACGGGAAAACAGCGCGGGACTTACTTGTTAGGTCTGAGCGAAGTGGGGTTTAGAAGAGATGCCAAGTTATATATTATTGAAAGCAACAGGTAACAGAGCCCGATGGAAGTCCTTGATCGCCTTCATTCTGAAGATACACGGCACATGAACATGATGATTCGTCCTTATTATATCCTTGTTATAAAGGCATCTTTTAAATGTGAAAAGAAACTTGTCTCTCTTGTTTAACATTTCATGCGAAAATCAAGCTGTACTGTTTGGGGTAATGATAAATAGCAAGTTTTCCGGAGAAAATCATTCTCATTCGTATTATGTTTATTTGTCTACGCAAATAAAATAATACACTTTTTCAACATTCAGCATTGCGCTAAATTTTATTCGTCGAAAGTAATGATGCATAATGATGCTTTGAAAAGTAAGTTAAAACTGAAAAATATATATTTCTCATCCTTATATAATCCAGAACAGATTTATTTATTTACAAGGTATCTTTTGCAAAACATGTATGCATTTGGGGAACTGATACACTGAAAGCTGGTCTTAAATGTTTTTAATTTTTTTTTTATCATTGCAATACACGATATGAAACATTCACGGAGTGTAAATGTCTCTCTTGAGTTACATTTATTTACAGAACATTGACGGATTTTAAGTTTTATAGTTCTCTTTTATTAATAAATAATATTATATGTGCATGTGTGGAGGCAGATTTATACAATAAGCAGACCATTTTTGCTTGGACAAGAGATGGTTTTCAAAATAATTGCTTAAACGTCTCCCAAAAGGCTTAAAATGTTTTGGATGATTATCCCCTGGTAAAAAGATGTTTCTAATTTATGTCCGTTTCGTCGGGCATAATATGAAATGGGGAAAAAGGTTATCTTTAGAAATTATCCCCAGGCACCCGCAAATCAGTAAAGATACCTGATAATTACACTCACAGATTATGTGAGATCAAAACTGACAAAACAATTTTTATAAGGATTATATCATTTAAAAGGACTTCTGGTGGTAATAAAACAGTACTCAATGTAAAATAAAAGACTTAAAAATTATTCTAATAACAAATGTAAATTTCCCTTATAGCCTTTGCGTGCAACTATGAATTTCTTGCACGAAGGCCTCGTTAAGCACAACGTTTTTACTTAATGACTGAACGTTAATAAAATTCAAAGTTACACCAAACATTATTATATTATTACATATATTCTATTACATTTAAGCTCCGTCAATTTTGACATTGAACTCTCATTTTATTTCATATTTGAAACTTATATATATATATATATATATATATATATATATATATATATAGCGGGGTCTAAAAGTAGACAGTAAAAGATAACATTTATTTTGATATTATATATAAAATTATATTTACTAATACAATTATTATATTTATAATTAAATTCTATTGTGTACAATTGTAAATATAACATAGTCATAGTTACTACCATTGCAATAATATAATCGATACACACACCTACTCTGACTGTTCACCTACATCTGAAACACCATATATATGAGTATATGTCAGTGTCTTTGCGTATAATGAATGTGTGTATTGGTTGACAAAGATGTTTTTGCACATTCATTTTTAGTGAACGTGTTTGAACAAAAATCTTTTGAAAATATCTCAAGATATTTTTGCACCTGTAACTTTCGTCAGAGATTGATAGTTATTTTTAGTTTTGTTTTTTAGAGCTTCATATCCAAGTAGTAATTTCATGTAAATGCCAGAATATATTACTACTATGAAAAGGCGATTTTTTTCTTACCACCCATGATGATAGTAATTAAAAAATAAAACTGAATAATTGGTTAGGTAACCTGCTTTGCACCTCGCTCAAGAGAGCTAAATCGTCGTGAATAAATAATTGTTTAAGAAACAAAAAAGTCGTAATTTCTAAATTGAAATGAGTTAGAGGCCAAATATATATTCTTTATGCTTACCCAGAGAAGGTTTTAGTGATTGAATGTAGATGGCCTCTAACACTTTAAGGTGGTAAATGGAGTGGAACGTGCTTAAGATAGAGAACGTGTCCATATTAAGGTTATCTGCCGAGTTATGGTTATTTATAAGGTGTTCCACATTAGCAAACCCCTATGTATTGTTCAGCCTATCTGACGAAGACGAATTTGTAGTTACGTTTTGTTTAATTTTTGCATCTAATCATTGGGTAGTTCTCTCTATGTAGTGCTATCCATAACTAGATTTAAACATGTAAATTGAAGAACTATTGTGATGTAGGGGAAGAACATTCTTCCTTGTTAAAGAAAAGACATATTTACCATAAAAACAACACGAGTATTAGCCGCAAAATTTTGAACTGCAACAGATACATGTTTAGCAAATTTATCACTGTTACTTTCCAATCAACGGAAAAGAAGGTATACAGGAAATATTTGCATTGTAGCTGGTTTAACTTTGTTGAACTCCGATAGCTTAATCCATAATCATCGATTAGACAACTTCCAATGAATAGGAGTTATTACAGTGAGCAGTATTCATAGACCTGAGTTCATCTAACAACTTAGTTTCAGAGCAAATCTTCAGGTCCCTATGTGTAAGGGTCTTAATTAAATTAATTTTATGTTTTGGAGAACGAAATGAATCCCACCTAGTATATAAAACAGTAAATGTTGGTTTTCGGTAAACTAAAGTAAGAAAACCAGAGGGAGGTTTGCTAACTAAAACATCAAAGGAAGGGAAGAATTAGTTTCTTTCTCTTGTATAAACTTTAAAGCTGTATGCGTTTTACTAAGGGACAAAAGGAAATTGTCAGCTACGATTTCCTCGTTAGACAAAAAGTGTCATATACATAACGGAAATACATATCAGGCTTATTGGATTCAAATAATACACTCTCTTCATGGAATGCAACAAAGATAATTGCTAAAATGGGTCCCAAAGGAGAACTCATTGAAACACCATCAATGTGTCTGTCCATGATGCCATCGAATCTAAATTCAACGGACATCAGTTCGACAAATACCTCCTTAGGAATAACTGGGGTGACAAGTGACTACGATATATGACATCGTCACATATATCAATAGTTTCAGCTAACGAGACGCAAAGTTTTAATGTTAGATGATAAATGGTTAATCCTATTATTTACTATATTGGGTTTTATAATATTTTTGGGGTGGTTGAATAAAATATTAATATAACTGGGAAAACTATTTTCTTTGAGAAAACGCTGGTGGGATCCATCGTTTAAATTAAGGGTAATATCAAGATAGTTTACAATTTTAAGATTAGAAGTAACTTCAACCTTAAAACCGAGGTAATTTAGGGCTTTAATTAGTTTTTGGGAATTAGGGCCCATTTGAATTGGGGATAAACATTAATCCATCATCCCGATATAAACCTATTTGTTTTCGGTCTAAGAATCTACTTAAAACGTCTAAAATATATATTCCTACAAGATCTGCCACCTGGGCTGAATCATACGCTCCCATAGGAACATCAAAGCTATCATTTGGCCCTTTCGTCTATATGGAATAATAGGATTAACTATTTATCATCTAACATTAAAACTTTCAATGCAAGTAAAGATATTTACAACAAGGCCATTCAAAAAAGCGGATTTAAGAACAGATTAATGTATAATACACCTACAATAGACCCCGAATCATCTAATACTAATAATAAAAAAAATGTAGAAAAAGAAAGATAATTTGGTTTAACCGTCCATACTGTAAGCTAACAAATATCAATATTGGCAAATATTTTCTCAAATAAGTAGACAAACATTTTAAGAACAATAATCCTCTTCGAAAATTTTTTAATATGAACACTCTAAAAATCAGTTACTCTTGTACCTCAAATATAGACAGCATTATAAATTCTCATAATAGGAACTCTGAGTCCAGAATTTTAAATAAATGCAATTGTAGCTCCGTGGATGCCTGTCCGATGGAGGGCAAATGTGGATCCACAGAGGCAATTTATGAAGCTCGCATTTCGCCATCCGGCAGCAGGAGTGGTTGCCGGACCTGTGTTGGTGTGTCCGCGGGATCTTTTGAGCAGAGATATTACAATCACAGGTATTCATTTTCGAACCCAGGTCAAACATACCAGACGGCCCTTTCAAGGAGATTCTGGAAGATGAGGGAATAGAGGCTGGACCCTGTAATTGGCTGGTGACTGGTGAGTTCAGCCCGAAATTCTGAGGAATTTTCCTGATGGGTGCGATCTGTGTCTGCAAGAAAAGATTCTAATATTAAAGTACCCAAACCAGCACCTAGTCCTGAATTTTAGAAAGGAATTTATTAGTAAGTGCCGCTATAGAGGTGAATTGGTGGACATTTGAATTTTGAATTCTGATTTTCATTTTTCGGAGAGTAAATATAAATTAAATTAAATTGTTTTCAATAAATTAATTTAATTTTTAAATAGTAATTTTAACCCCTTTACCTTTCTCTTCCTGTCTCCTTTCAATAACTACCTTTATAAAATGAGGATACTTTTACTAATTTAGCCTCCAATTTCTTCTGCAAGTATATATATCTTTTCACAACATTAATTTTTTTTTATATATTTTCATAAATTTTAAAAATAATTTTTAGAAAATTTTTAAAAAAATTAAATTTATTTTATTGCTTTTTATTTTCAATTTTATTTTTTATTTTTATTTTATTTAATTGTAGATTTATAATTAATTAGATTAACTTGGTTGAATTTGGTTAAATCATATATCAGCTTTTTTTCCCCTAAATATTTTTTCTAAAAATATTTTTGCTAATACTTAGCCCATTTATAAACGCTAGTTTTGTTTGACACGTGTCGAGCGTCTCTGGAGTATGAATGTTTTTCTTTTTTTTCTTTTCCTTTTCCTTCTCCTTCTTACCCCTTCCTTCTCTCTTTCTGTTTTATTTACCCCACTACTCAATCAAAACACCACTTCCTATTCCAGCCGTTAACCTCTTTCCCTCTGTGTAGCTAGACTAAGCAGAATTTTCAAATTTTTCACTTACAACTCTATCTAAAAGTAAAATTGTCCAAAATCTAAAAACAGACATTGATTGCTAACAGATTTTTTTTTGTGACGAAAATTCTTAACCTTCAATTTTTTGTTTCATTTTGAGGTGTGGAGGTTGCCGATGAGGTGTGAAATCTCTCTTGACGATTTCATGTTGAAATGATCATTCGGCAATTTGGAACGTCGAAATTTATTTTATTTTATAATTGGCTCTGTAATTTTAATTACATGGAGCTCTCCACCTGTATCATTTTTTAATATTAAAATATTAATATTGATTAGGATCGGGTTTTTGGGATTTACCTTCCTATTTTTCCTTTTGGATTAAAGTTATTTTAAAATATATATATATATATATATATATATATATATATATAGTTGCGCTGCGTAAATTGGCGCCAATTTATATTTTTAACATCGCACATGTACGTTTTTTTTTTGTTGTTGTTGACTGCACAGTATATTGGGGTCCTGAGATAGTCAATCAATAAATATATTTGTACAAATGACAGTATAACTATTATTTCTTTTCAAAATGCTAACTTTTTTCCGGATTAAAAAGTCCATGAATATTCACTTATTTATTTTTTATCATCTTTTATATTGACAGGGATAAATAAGAAGTTTACAAGACTGGTTTCCCATTTCTATCTCTACGGTTGTTTAACACATATCTGAGGACAATGGATTAGTGCGGTTTCAAAGATGACGGAACAAAATCGCATTTTTAATAAAAAAAAATCCAAAAGTTATTCTCTATTTTTGTTTGATAATAATGTTTCAAGTATCGATCGCCAGATTCTAAATTATCGTATCGATGGAACAATATGTTTTCTTTTCTTCCTATACCTAAATTAATTCCTAAATTATCCACGGCTATTATTAATCAAATGTCTGCGCTGTCCGCTCTGAATCTATTTATTCGACATTTTTTAATACATCAGGAATTACGCACAAAAGATCAGAATATTTCAATGCAATTGGGTAGCTCAGGCAGATATTCACCGGCTAGACGACTTTACCGCATGCTGTTTCTCGATTACCGTTCGCGCCACTGCAGAAAGAACAGAAAATAATTATTGCGTGTTCACAAGTGAACAGAAGCAAAATATCACCACAGCGAGACAAAAAAAAAAAATCAAAAACCGTTTACGAAATACAAGACGATATATCACTTAGAAGAGTTTCGTGTCGGAGCTATCACTCTCTCGGAGGTTTTATAGGTGAAGCCTAAGTCTCTTTACCTCGTTTTTTATATGAGTCGTATGGGAGCTATTTAAGCGCCCTACTTGATTGACGTTTCATTCCACTAAATACTTTTCTCGTTCTTCTTCCAACCTAATTTGCATCTCTACGGACGGCTTCTTACCGGCCTTTATCGACAATTCCGCCTTATTATATTAACCCACGTACAGCATAAAGTAGATTCAAGCTGAATGGTACTTCATATCAAAATTCTGTTCATATTTATTCGTATAATTCCTTTCATTTGCCATCATTCTGGAAAGGAAATCGTTTTTTGAAGCCCTCATATCTGGATTTTCGCATTGGTTGCCATAAATCTGTCATTACTTCAGGACTAGATAACATATTCACAATAAAATTGAATATACGTATGTCACAATGACAAAACGTTATGTAATGATGAGACCAAAGGAAACATTCTCTTCATCTTTTTCATGAAAAAATATTTGTTCATGAAAAAATATTTTATGAATACGACGGATTGCTAAAAATATTTTAGACATTACTCTTTGACTGGGGAACTTGATGTGGAGTAATGGTTAGCAAGCTTGTCTCGCTAGAACTTATTATATCTGAGTAGTGAGTTTGATTCTCACTGGGTACATATGCACATTTAAACGGCGCTTAGAAAATCATCTCTTGTAAAGTCGATTTATTTTTTTTTATTTTTTTTCTGGCAAGTTCAAGATGCGATGTCTGATCAAAATATATCAGGAAATATGAAAACACTGTTGCTAGTTTTCTTCGACTCTAAGGAAATTGGTTATCAGGAGTATGCATAAACTGGCTAGACACTAAACAAGGAGTACTACCGTGTCGTGTCGTGTTCCAACGTGTGCAGGATGCTGTCGATTCGAAAAGGAGAGAATTGCATGCGTCCGCTGAGTGGCAATTCCAACATGACAACGCACTTGCTTATCCAGCCCAGCTTGTGCAGGATTTTTTTTACCTAAGTCAACATTCCCCATTTTCAATAACCACTATATTCCTCCGATATCACCCTTTTCTCCTCTTCCCAAAATTCAAATCCCACTTCAAAAAGAAAAGATTTCAAGGCGTTGATGAAATACAAGCGAGCCCGACGAGGACCAAGAAATGGAGCTCCAGGTAAGGCTTTCGTCAATGAAGACGACACGAGATAAAAGACGTGATTTCAGGAGGGAGTTTGTATATCACCAACACAAAAACATTTTTAGCAGGATTCGTATTTAACTCCTGTAAGATTACATGATTTTCAGCCAAGAAGTTTGCTTATAATATTCTCTTTAATGTCCAACTTTGTTGAAAATTTAAGTTTTATGTCTATCCAACTTTCATATAAGTTTGTCGAATTTTGTGACGTTTAAAAGCTCTGGTTTTGGCAGCATAATAGAGCAATAGAGGTTTATTGCAGAGTAAAATAAAGATTATTTTCCTTTAGAGCTGATTCAAAACGAATAAAAACGACAAACAAAAATAACGGTAAAACGGAAGACAGCAATCATTGATCAAAAGAAGTGAGAGAATCTAAAGAAAGATTTTATCTTATTTATCTATCTTTTATTTACACCAAATGAATTGCTACGTTCCGTTTGTTCCCGACCCGTCAGATATTTAAACAGTTAGCATTGTAACTTAGCAAACTTACCAGTTGCAGTAAACATCAATAGTCAAATTTAGCACCGAATAGTCTGCTCGGCATCTTCGTATACTATTTTAGTTATCTTCCTAACCTTTTTGGTCTATAGGTCACATACTGGCTATTCAGTTGACTTTTAGCCTCGCTATCACTTGAACTGACCAAAAAGTTAAAATTATTTGTTTCTTATTGTTAGTAACCATGTATGTTGGGATGGGATCAACTGTTTTAAATATTCTTAAAAGTAAGTCATTTTTACTTAATTTGAATCTTTTCATGCTTAGTGAACGATTGGTTTACTTTTTTGGCAGAAGTTTCTTTCACTGGTGAACTTAAAACTTAGCAATTCACCACCCTGCGTTTTTTTTAATTGGAGTAGATAGACCAAACTATCACTCGATTCACACTCCACCAATGTCTATTGAACAGGTGAAGAGACTCATCCCTTGTTCCCTGTTTAGGATGCGGCTTCCGGCTTTCTCTTTTCTCTCCTCAGATCTCAGTATTGGAGCTTCCGTGATTTTCCTGTGATGCGCTTGGCTAGTGGCAACGTCTCATCATTGGGAGGGAACCGGCTTGGCAGTTTCCTGGTTGCTGCTTCTGACTGGTAATTAGGAGCCCTAACTCTTGCGTAGCGTAAAGAGCGGCTGCTCTGATCAACAGTTGTATAATACCGGGGTACTTGTATTGCCATGTCGCATAGATAGGTGTCCCTGCAAGCGCTTTCGGCGGGCAACCCATAGGCCACACTTTGATGCAGCCCGAGCCAGTTCCCATCCCAGCGCATATGGTGGATAATGACCGCTTGCATCCTCTACTCAAAGTCTCTCCCTAGCAACAAAACTTAACATGATAAACGGAATCAGAAATAACCCTAAACCATTCAAACTCAAACCAATAAAATCTCTTAATATTTCTGTTACTAACATCCGGGACATTCGTAGTATTAACTTTTGTAACGTAGAAGCATTCCTCCACCAAATGTCCCCTGACATCCTAACGCTCTGTGAGACTATCCTCAATTCATCAATTCCTTCCTCTGACTTCTCGATCTCTTGTCATCTTCCCCTCTTAAAGAAGGATTCCTCTGTCCACATGCATGGACTAGGGGTCTACGTTAGTGAACACCTCCCTGTAGCTAGGGTGACATCACTCGAATTCACCGCCCACCAATATATATGTCTCCGTCTATCACTTCTCAGTTCAGTTGGCTTCCTTTACCGTTCCCACTCTTCTTCCTACTACTCCGTTCTAGACAGCATTTCTGACAGTATAGGTAAGGCTACTTCCTACCACCCATTCGCTACCATATTCGTGTTTGGAGATCTTAACGCCCATCATGCTGAGTGGCGTAAAGACTCTGTTACTGATTCAGCAGGCATCCACGCCATGAACTTTGCTATTTCCCAATCCCGTACTCAAGTAGTGGATTTTCCCACACGCTTTCCAAGAACTCCCTTTGGACACGCCTCTCTACTAGATGTATGCTTTACTTCTGCACCTGACTCCTGCCAGGTCTCGCAGCTTCACCCTCTCGGCAACTCCTACCATGCTGTTGTCTCTCTTAATATTTCTCGCCAATCTCGCTCCCCCAGGAGCCTTCTACTTATAGGGCCTGCTACTGTTGCAAAAGAGCTGACTGGGACGCCTTCCGCGACTTCAATTGCGACATCTCTTGGAGAAAAGTGTTTGATCTCCCAGTTGATGACTGTGACTCTGAGATTTCGTCCTGGGTGAAAGCTGGCATTGATGCTTTCTTACCTACCAGGAAGTTTCGTCTCAAACCTCATTCCTCTCCTTGGTTCTCTGCTGCCTGTTCGACCGCCATTGCCCACAGGAATCACGACTATCGACTATTTCGGAGACAGTCATCTGACCACAATAGGCGCCTATTCACGTCTGCTCGTAATGAGTGCAAGAGAATCCTGAAAGAAGCCAAGCGGTAGTTTGCTGAGAGAATGAGACAGCGCTTAGCTGACCGCAAGTTTGGCTCCAAAGACTATTGGCGGTTATGCAAACAAGTGCTGAACAATAGCAAATCCTCTATCCCTCCTTTAATCAATGAATATGAGGTCCTCACCTCATCAGCGGACAAGGATGAGTGCTTTGCTCGCAGATTCCAATCCAACTCTACATTTGACTCATCTGGAGTACCCTCACCCGACTTCCCTATTAGAACTGAGGCAAAACTGTACGATATATACATTACTCCGACAGTATTATCCAGCGTAATATCAAAACTTGACCCCCATAAGGTGAGCAGTGTTGATGGAATCCCGGTGATTGTCCTTAAGGAATGTGCCTCTAAACTCTCCTCTGTCCTCTCTAAACTCTATAACTACTGCCTCTCTGCTTCCTGTTTTCCTGCATGCTGGAATCCTCTTCTGTCGTTCCTGTACTTAAGAACTCTGGTGAACCCTCAATCCCATCCAACTATCGCTCTATCAGCCTTCTACAAATTTTCGGGAAGTTGTTCGAGGCCATTATTGATGCTGAAATAGTTCTAACTCTTCTCCGACAGGCAGTATGTCTTCTGCTTTGCCAGGTGCACAGCCGACATACTAATGACCATTACGGAGTACATGTTCCAAGCCCTTGAGAAGTCCGGCGAGGCTCGTGCTGTTGCTCTGGACATCTTGACAGGGATTGGCACGCTCGCCTTCTATGCAAGCTACGGGGTTACGGTATTTTCGGACGATTGCATGAAGTGATCCATTCTTTCCTACATAACCGCATAATGAATGTCGTCCTGAATAGGCATGCCTCCACACCGTTCGGTACAAACACTGGTGTCCCTCAGGGCTCTATCCTAAGCCCGACGCTATTCCTTATTTTCATAAATGTCCTCCCAGACGAGATCAAGAGCCAAGTAAGCATCTACGCAGATGACTCCACAATTTACTTCCGCATCAGTAAGAAACCTGGCGTGGCGGACAAACATAACCTCGCTGCTAATCTTGAGAGGATCTACACTCTGTGGTGAATTGGGGTAAGAAGTGGATTGTAAATTTCAATTCGTCTAAGACCAAGCTGCTATCTGTCAATCATCACAGGCAACCTCTCCTGCCTCCCATAAGCATGGACCAAGAGAGTCTCCCCAAGAAAAATACTCTGCGCTTCCTCTACCTTACCCTCTCATCTGATTTCAAGTGGAACCAATACATTGAATCAATAGCTAAATCCACTGCTAGGAAGGTTGGGTGACGGTGTCGGGCCAAGATGTTTTTTCTCGCTTGAACCCATCCTGCATATATACAAATCAGCCATTCTTCCGTGCATGGAGTACTGCTGCCATATATGGTCAAGTGCCCCCGATTTTCATCTCCGTGTTCTTGACAGGCTCCAAAGGAGAATCAGTAATGTGACAGGTACCGACTTGGCGGCTCGACTACAGCCACTTTCCCTCCGACGAGATGTGACTTCCCTTTGTCTGTTCTATAAATAATTCCATGGCTTCTGCTCCAGCGAACTTAAGTCACTGGTGCCTCCGCAACAGGTGTTTCCTCGTGCAACCAGACTGGCAATTGGGTCTCACCCATTTACAGTTATATCAATCAAATGCAGACGACAATTCTACTCCTTCAGCTTCTTTTCTCTCACTTCCCGCCTGTGAAACTTGCTTCTTTTACTTGCTTTCCTGACGGCTACAACCTCCAGGAATTTAAATGCAAGGCCAATAATCATCTCTTAACCACCTGACTCTAGTTCTTTTCACACCACCCTGTATATCCTTTTATTTCTTTCCACCTTTGCAACTGTCATCTCACCTGTATTCCCATCCTTCTCTTGCTCCTTTCTAACTGGTTCGTCCTTCTCTTCACTCTCTTCTAATCTTTTTACTCTTACGTAGCCCCCTGCACATCAGTGGCGTTACCGCCTTGTTCGGGGTGATATGATTACAAAAAATAAAATTAAATTCAAAGTTAATATTGTCTCCCTTCTTCAAAGTATTTACTAACATTGAAACATAAGAAAGGGTTAAGACTGTCTTTAATATGAAAATCAATTTGCTCGATGTTTATTTTCATCCTTACTGGTACCGCAGCCAACTAGTCAATATTTCTGCTCGTTAAAAATCTGAAGGGTTAAGGAAACGATTAGAATACATGAACGTTTATATTGATGGTTCAAAGTTTAGAAAGAGCGCGCCTAAGACATACAGAGTCGCCACCAATAACGAAAAGGCGTAAATCGGAACAGGAACAATGACATTACAGTATATCAGATAAGGAAAACCGATTTTCTTTAATCATGAGATGGATTCGTTTGACTGTCTTTTTATTGGAAGCCAATGCTAGTTGTATATAAAAGAATTAATGCGCTTGAATATAATTTGATATTTATCTGAGCGTATCTTTATGACATAATGTCTATCTTGCGTTCGTATCCCGGTGTGAGACTTGGAGATATGCCAGATATATATCTATACTTGTAAAACTCTAGGATCAGTAAATACTGGCAGACAAACACCAAAACATCACATACATATTATATATATCTGATATATATATATATATATATATATATATATATATATATATATATATATATATATATATATATATATATATATATATATATATTGCCCTTACAAAATTATTGGTTCCGCAAGACTAATTTGTTTGTTTTTGTTGTTCACTGAACAAATTTGGGTAAAAGATCAAAAGATGCATGTCACGCAAGGCTTGATATTTTCCAGTTTTAATTTCCTGGTATCTACATTTAGGTGCATTAAACAACATATAACATACCGCCTTTAGTTCGAACCAACCTATTAAGCAAAAGCACTGGAACACGTGACTGACAGGTTTTTCTTTATTGCTAAGAGATGATTTTTAGATTGTTTATAATTTAAATAGATCTGAATAACTACTCTTGGTTTCTGACTTGTATTTCTTCATTAATGACTGCATTTCTAGTTAAAAAGGATACACCAACATGAAGAAGAGAGAGCTTTCTATGGGAGAAAGCAAACTTTTTCGTTTCAGAGCGATTGTATTAAAGCAATTGTTAGGTCCTGCATTAAGAATCGTTGGTTCGCTATATCATGCCAGTCAATTTTTATCGTCATGTTTTATCTTGTACATTGATAAATATAACATTCCTCCTTATATTAAATATCACCGCCATATCTGATCTGGTGCTCCGGTTAAATATCACCAGATTTCAAGAATATCCAAAGAAGGGTTTTCAATTCAATCGGTTCTTCCTTAGCATTTCGTCCTCAGTTGCTTTTCCCACTGCCGCCTCGTAGCTTCCCACAGACTTATCTATAAACGGTTTAATGACAGTCATTCTCATTGTTATCTCAACCGTCTGAATTAAGCGTAATATTAAAAGAGGTAAAATATACATATATTGAAATTATTTGTTTGAACAGTATTTTGATCGATACTCGTATTTAAGTAGATTTACTGTTTATAATCAAACAGTATATATATTTATTTCTACCGGCCTGATTATTTACGATAAATTTTTGTTACGAAAATGTGTGTCATTCGGCAGGATTCAAACCTGTCACCCATATCCACATAGGAGAAGACACCAGTTGAACTGGCGCGTCTGAGATCACTCGATCACGAATGACCAACAGTGTAAACGAAGTCAAATCAAGCCTATATAAAACAATTTTCGATTCGCGCAAATATCTGCTCTGAAATGTATTGTAATGTCAACAAATGTAAGCATGTTACGGAAATTAACGAAATTGGTTATATATATATCATATAAATTATATTACTCTATTAAATTAAATAAATAAATTTAACATTGAGTTCTTCTCTATCGGAATTTAACGGTCTTCTACGTTATATATATATATATGTACACTTTATATATATTTTATTTTATGAAGTGTATAGATATAAATATATATATAATGTGTATATATATTAGTCATCCACATACAAGCCTGTTTCGCTGTATCACAGTTCATCAGTGTGGCTACACACATCCACTTGCTGCTGGCAGGGATCGAAACTCGACCAACCTGGTGTCAGTCGGAGTCGCTACTCCCTAAGCCATCGGCGCATTGAAGCAGAGAAGGGAAATTTTAACGTCTTGTATATAAGCAGTGTATTCAGACGCCAGTCACCGAGAGAACTCAATTCATTTCTAAAGAGTCACGCATATAGCAGAAGTGGAAATTTAAAAAATTTTCTTCTCCAGAGAGCTCAATCGTAATGAGAGCATAATATATTAGTCATATATAATGTATAAAATTTATATATATGTATATATATATACTTATATAAATTTTATGCACAAAGACACACACATATGTATATATGGAGTACTAACCTTTAAATAATACGTGGCAAAGTTTGGGCCCAATCGTATGAATTGTTTACAAATTACAGTTATTTAAATGAAGCTACTGTTGCAAACTTTCAAAACAATGAAAAATCTGAATTTCCTGTATAGATAAAACATTGCTTTCCAATGGGAATATAGTGATCAGGCAAAGATATTTCTTGAAAAGTGTTATTCTGATTATTTCCGTCCAAAACAACGGTTAAAAGGTGGTATGCTGACTTTAAAAGCAGTTGTACAGACAGAGATGACCCAAAGCGCTCAGGTCGTCCAAATTCAGCAGTGTTCCCGAAAATCAAAGAAATCAACAAATTTGGTCAATCGTAAATTGAAGTTGCGTAAGATAGCAGCTAAGTTAAGCATACCAGAAGGCAATGTATTCGCCATTTTGCATGAATGTTTTTCAATGAGAAAGTTATGTTCAAATTCGTGCCACATTTTTTTTTTTTTCGTGAAAAAAAAAACGGTCTTTATACGATCAGGAACACGAGAAAGTGATTTTGCAACAAGACAACGCGAAGCTACATGTAGCAAAACAGGTGAAAACTTCGAAGCGCTTAAACTGAAAATCCTACCCCACCCCCTATCTTCCCCAAATATTGCCTGTCCTATTATCACTTTTTCCAATCGATAGCTCACGACATGCCTGAGCTGCACATTCATTCTTCTGAAGATGCCAAAAATAGGTCAGCTCGTGTTTAGTCTCAAAAGACGTGTCCTGTCATCTGTTCTCCTAGTTTTTAAGCACCCTGGTGAATCGTCCTGCCTTCGCATTATTAGCCTATTAAACTTCTACCTCTTTTGAGAAAACTAATAGAAGCTCTAATCAATTACGAATTAGTTATTCATCTCACATCACATAATTTTTTTCAGATAAGCAATATGGCCTTTGTTTCTTTAGGTCAACTGCTGATGAAAGAACAATAATTGCGGAAAGAATCTGTCAAACTCCAGATAAGAATGGTGAAGCCTAGGTTGTAGATTTACACACCTCGAAGGTTTTCGATAGGATTAAGCATACAGATCTCCAGAAGGTGATGATTTATGGTGGTTCGTACACATGTTTGGACTAATCCAATATTTCCTATTAGTGTGTAAAATGAAAGTAATCTTGAACGGTCACTGTTCCAGTCCTATTCGTACTAATACACGTTCCTCCAGGGGTCCCCACTTGATTATAATTTGTTCGTAATTTTCATTAATTAACTTTCCGATAGTAACAGCTTTAAATTTGGGATCTACTTTGATGACAACCATTTACTCCTGTCTTGATCAGTTTGATAATATCAAATTTGCAGCTGACATTTAAAACGAATTTCAATCAGTTGTTAAATGGGATGGATTGTTATTTTTAACGCTTGCAAAACTGAACTGCTCTCTATTAGTCATCTTGAAGGGCCTCTCCCTGCTCTCTATCAACATGGCCGATGCCAACCTCCAGGAAAGTGACTCGTTGCGCCTCCTCGGGCTAACGTTTTCAGCTGATATTAAGTAGAAATACTATATTGAATCCATTGCTAGGTCAGCTGCTAAGAAAATTGATTCCCTTCGTCGTGCTAGATATTTCTCTCTAGAATTTGTCTTATACAGGGTTTCTATAAATTCTGTGTGCACTTTAGAATAATTATAACGTTTTTTTGTATTTGTGAGAGAAATAAAGTGCACACGAACTTTATAGGCACCCTGTAGATCTCTAAGTATATCATTCGTCCATATTTAAAACATTGCTGCCATTTTAGGTCTGGTGGTCCCGCTATTTGCCTAGAGTTTTTTGATGAAATCCAAACAAGAAACAACAAAATTATTGTCCCTTTTCTAGCCTTTCAGCATCAAACTGTTTCCTCCACCACCGTAAGGTTGCTTTCCTCTGCCTTTTCGTTAGATACTTTCAGGGTTATTCTTCAGATGAGATGTTTGCTATGAGTTCTAGAAATTTTGAATTTAAACACAGTACTAGACTGGCAATAAGGTCTTATCAATTTAGTTAAGTTAGCAAGATGTAACAGTAAATTCCATGTCCACAATTCTTTTTCTATCACTTCTCGCTTGTGGAAATCTCATGATTTACAGGCAACATTAGTATGCAAAATTTTTAAATGAATTGGCAATCCCTATCAACTGTGCTCCTGATCCCTCCCTTAATAATGTGTATGTTCATAACTACTCCACATCCAGTCACCCTTTGTGTCTCATTGAATTTACTCATTTGCACGGGGTAAAACTGATTTTTTAAAAAATCATAAAATAACAAATTTTTTTCTCGTCAAAACCTATTTTGTACTTTTATAAATATACCATTCGTTCGTGCATTGAATACTTTTGCCATATCTAGTCGGGCGCTCCTGCTATTCATGTTGAGGTTCTCGACAAAACCCCAAAAAAATCTGCAATGTATTCAATCCTGACTTGGCAGTCCGCATTCAGTCACTTTCTCACCAACATGATGTGGCTTCCCTCTCCCTTTTCTACAAGTGTTTTCATGGCAACCGCTCTGACAAGCTTTTTTTGTTGTACCCCGACCAGGTATATTTACTTGTGCTACTAGATTGGTATTAAGGTTCCACCCTTTTACCGTTGAAATAGTTAAATGTGGCCATCTCTTCTGCTCTAACAGTTTCTTTTCTCGCATTTCCCGTTTGAGGAACTCACTTCCATCTGCTTGTTTCCTTGAAGGCTACAATCTCTAAATGTTTAAATGCAACGTCACTTGCTATCTTTTAGGTACTTGATTTCTATCCATCTCTCATCTTTTCTTCGACATCCACTGTAACTCCTTGCGCTCCAGTGCCATTTCTCCTGGCTTAGGGTGAAATGATTATAAAAAATATCAGAGATAGCTTAATCAAACCTCAAAAAGAAATCAACTCCGAATATGTTAAAATGTTAATATCTCACAACTTCTTTCAGATGAGCGATATGGTTTCTATAATTTAACTGATAATGTCTTAATCTTTTTTTCTCAAAGAGGCTATCAAGTTTACTTATGAATGGTAAAGTTTAGTCTCTTATTTCGGAGGTAGAAAACGATACTAGCAAACTCCACTTTTAAAGGTTATGGTATTTATGGCCGAATATTCTATTTGAGTCAATCATTCTCATCAAATTGTGAAATTAATGTCTTGAATCGCCATACATTTAGATTAATGCGCATGTCCCACAGGTCTCTATCCTTGGACATCTATTATTAATAATTTTCATCAATGACATTCCCGATGTCATTAGTTCTAAACTCAGTATATATGCAGATGACTCAACTCATGATTTAATGGTAAGTCTTATCGGTCTGATGAGGACAAATTGGTAGCTGGTCCCAGAAATGACTTACTATCTTTCGTAAACAGCGGTACGCAATGGCTTGAATTTGGACACCTCCAAAATGAAAGTGTCCTTTTTCAATTATCTTCGCAATGCTTCCATATTTTTCCACAATTAGTTCCTGTGCTATCAGTTCCCCATAATAAGAAGGCACAGTTACATTTCTTTCGACCTTATTCTTGTGTACATGTCACAAAAAGTAATCATCGTCCATTGTTACAAAATTGAGTTTCGATTCCCACATACAAACTATGAACACTTTCGTCCATAACCATTATTTGACATGGATATTAGGAATTGTCTGCGGAGTTGATGACCCATAAATATCAAAGATCGATGCATTATGTGTTTCAACTTGTTACACAAGTACTTACTTACTTACTTTTTAGCAGTTTCCCATTTTAAATATTCTTAGACTGGTAAATAGTAAATCACTGCGCCTAAGAATAGCCAAAAATCAAAAAGATATAGGGATACCCTACACTTACTGATGTAACAGTCGACTTTAAAAATTAATGGGCAAAATTGGAGAATGTTTTGATGCTGTAGAAAGGGGGATATATTTTGGAAGATATAAGGACTTGTATTCTGGCTGAAAATAGATGGCTTTATTTATTTGTTCAATAGATTTTGTTTAATGTTAATAGTTGGCCTTGTCTGACTCGCGTTACCATCTTTAACCTCAGCCAGATTCATCCTTTCGACTTATCGTGGAAAACAGATTCCACGGCAAACAAACCATCATAGAATACATTAGTCAAAATATTAAACACCGAAATCGTCCCTATCATACAGACAGCATCACATCTGTTGCAAAGAAAACCTTTATTGATAGTCACAAAAACAATTCTTTGAATCTTAGTGATTTTTCCACTGTATCCATTTCCGATCATTACCTAATCAAACTAAATCTGACCATCCTACAAATGGTACTAATTCCCAAATTAACATTTGATAACTTGCAATTTATGTGAGACTAGCAGTATAGCCCGGCGTTGCTCGGGTTTAATGAAAGCTTTAAAACTAATCCATGGTCCTGGAGATCAGACTCTTCGGGCGTTGGCACGAAAGACTAAAAAGCAATAGTTGTTTCCAGTTAAAGCAAAACCGTAGACTGAAAGAAAAATGAATCGATTTAAGTCAAATTTTGATTTCCTGGTATCGATATCAAATAAGATTTTATGTCGTAAACTGAATTTTGAAGGCTAAATAAGTTCTCTGAGTAAATAGTATCATGGCTGAGACTAAGAAGTACGATTATATCTACTTAGAGCCAAACTCGAAGCTAAAAACTAAAATAAAAGGGCTGAAAGAAAATACAGACATACAGGCAGATAAACAGAGACACACACAAACATCTTGCTTTATATATATATATATATATATATATATATATATATATATATATATATATATATATTATTGATTTTCTGCACTATTGTAAGAACTGCAAACTTGAAACTTCTGAATATCGTTTCTTATGTCTTTGTCTATGAGTGTATCAAATTTGATTAAAATCGGTCCACTCCTTCTATATCACGATTTTTTCGATTATCGATTTTCGATATTTATCTGGGCTACCTCGACACAAAACTTAGCTAAAAACACTCGCAGACGCTTATAGTACAACTGTGTACATTTTCAAAAAAATCACTTTGGCCGTTTCGGAGTCTATAGGTAACGGATACACAGACACAGACACACACAAAGTTCCATTTATCAATAAGTTTAGATTTCTCATCCATAACTAAGATTTTCAACACATAAAAACGTATCTAAAACTTTTCATTTGTAAACCTTGATTTTGATATGCGCAGTTTGTTCATCAATGAATATTCAGAAATTGCGTGAATTTCGATATAGCTATTTATACACATACAATCTCTCGCGTGAATATATAAGCTGACACGCAAAATGTCTTTCACATTATAATATTCGCATTTACTCACATACGCATGACATCCAACGCACTTCAAAATTGTATGCGATATCAATAGAATATTTTAGAGTTTAAATAGGGATGATTTTCTATTTGACATGAGCAATTATGTTTTGTAATTATTAAGACGTTTTTTACACCATAATTCGTCAAGTATATTCTATTAAATGTTTGCCTTATTATATGTGCTAATTGTTATTCAATCATTGATTTTCTGTTTTGTTTTGTTCATTTTATTTTAAATGTATTGTTTAATTATTTTTCATTACGCTTTATTTATTTCTGTTAAAATTTAAACAGCGAAGACACCAGTATCAAATTCACGCCCCGCCCGATAAACGTGATTTAGATTTTGATTGTTTTTTGCTCACATGGTATCTCACGTGATATCTCACGTGCTGACATGAATTGCATTAAAAACATTTCTGTCACTTTTAAATGCTTCTTAATTATCGAAGAAAATTCCTGAAGAAAATTTTTACATTTTTTATGTTCTTTTTTTTTAAAAATCTTAATTAAAAAAAAATTCTTCCCCACATTTCATTAATTCTTTTCATAAACATGACTGCATGTCTGATTAACAAATCCTTAAACCGAAAACGATAAAATACATTTTGTTAAAGCTCTTTAATAATTCCTAATATTTCCTGAGGAGAATCACTTGTCCTGAAATTGAGAAGCGTTTACGATTATTTTAAAAAATGATAGAATATAAAGTAGATATACCCTTAAGTTTTCCGGATATTTTATTTGAAGTGTTTACTTTCTTAATTATTGACGAGTCTGACATTTTTATAAATATATATTTTTATATGTCTCTTTTCTTGGGAAAAAACACCTTGAATAAATAAAGTCCTACCATTCATGGGAAAAAAGAAGTGTTTACCTGCCGAGAAAATCATTAAATTTTTCTCTATTGTGAAATACGTAATGACATATGAAAACATTCCGGATAATTGCTTCAGTATCTTTATTCTGGAAATTCATTGACAAGGATATCCAACGTTCACCTTCTTTTTCATAATAAAAATACTTTACAAAAATGGCACAAGAAATAGTCAGTCAGTCAGTTAAGTGCCATACGTGATACACGCTTTTGTGATCATGTTCCAAAAAGGACATAACTGACTGAGCAGAAGATTATCCTGCAGTAGGTTTCCATTGCTTTTTGCGGTAGACTGATAGTCAGCCAACGCTATAGAACCCAATCTGTTCTATTATTTAACCCATAAATGAAGGGAAGAGACGGATTAATACCTTTCCTAAGGATATTTGTGCGTAAGTGAATGCAATGAATTCAACTGGAATTCGAACTCGGCAAGCCGATGTCTCGTTCCGATTCGATATCCACTGCACCACAACGCACATAACAGAATTTGCTATAAACAAAATCTATAATTTGAAATTAAAATTAGTGATGTCACATAGTGTAAATTCATCATACAATTAATATTGCATTCATAAAATCTAAATTCTTCAAATACATTACTATATGGATTAGTTATAAAGAAATTAAGGCATAAAATATAGAAACTGAATATAAACTAAGCTATTCAAGGAATATATTAATACAACATCTACAAAGCAAAAATGTTAGTCTAAAAACTCGAGCCATACTCTTAAATGGCTACACCTTATCTTGACAGCCTTCATGGCATTTAGCCTTTTCAAATACGTCTAAACCCTCGGTCATAAACAATCATTTTCTCACACAATGATTAAGAAAACAATTTCAGAAGGTATCTCGATCTAGAAAAGACAATACTTTATCAAATCTTATAGACTGGATCTTCAGAATCACAAAGAACTTTGCAAAATCACAAAATAATGCATCACCAACCGAAATGGATAGGACTTGTTAATAGGAGAAAAATAATGATTTCGATCAATATGTTAATGTCTGCAATACAGCAAACAAAATTTGTAAAGGAAATTCTCATTCATCACAGAGACAACCATAACAGTTAATGGGCGGAAAAAGACTATTAAACTAGTCAACAAAAAATTTAAAAAAAACATTATCTTTAGCTGGTTTGAGGGATTTGTATTTGAAAATAAGAATTTTTTTTTGCATAGCTAACGTTTTTGCTGTAAAAATAAAAGGGAAAAAATCATTAATTTTCTGTGTATATGATATTTACCGATGGAAATATTTCACTAAATAAAATCCTAGAAACCTCTCAATTCATATTTAAACCAACAAATGTTGGTTAGCTTATTGAGGAATACTATTTTTTCAATAAAAACACGATTGATTATCCCAAGATGACTATCTAAGCGACACTTAGATGTGGCATAAAGCCGAAAGAACGCCATTAAAAATCGAACTCACTACTTAGTTGCAATAGGTTTTAGCAAGACAAGCTCACTAACCATACTGAGCTTCTCACGACTAAATATGACAAGACCAACGACGATTTTTATCAAATCATTTAAAAAACTAACAGCAAAATTAAACCGTTGTGAACACAGAATTCTTCTTCTTGATTGTCAGTCAGGTTCAGTGTTATTTGAAACCCTTTTGATATTTGATATTCTAGAAGTAGTCAGCACTTATTTGTTTGTTCCACCATCTCTAGTAGTTCTATTCAATTGTTCAGAGTTCTATTCTAGGCCCGAATCTCTTCGAGATCTTCATAAATGATTTCCCAGATGTGATCAAATCCCAAACAGGCATCGACGCAGATGAAACCACTTACATCTGCAAAACATTTGGCGAGGCAGACAAACATAACCTCACTGCTGATTTGAGCAGGAAGTACTTCAGCAGTAGAAGTAGCTTGTAAATTTCAATGCATCTAAAACGAAATTTCTATGTGTCAACCATTACAGACAAACTCTCCTGCCCCCCATAATCATGGACCAAAGCAAGTCTCCCTGAAAGCAATATACTCCGCCTCCTCGGCCTTACCCCATCTTCAGACCTCAAATGAAATCATTACATTGAGTCAATAGCTGAATCCACTGCTTGGAAGGCTGGATCACTGTGTCGGGCCAGGAAGTTCTTTCCGCCTGAATCCATCTTGCACATATACAATTAAACCATCCGTCCGTGCATAGAATACTGCTATCATAGAGTCAGGCGCCCCTGCTGTTCATCTCAATGTTCATGACGGGCTCAAAAAGAATAATGGGATAGGTCCCGACTTGGCAGCTCGTCTCCAGCCACTTTCTAAACAGCGGGATGTGGCTTCCATTTGTCTATTCTATAAATATTTTCATGGCTTCTTCTTCGACGAACTTAAGTCACTAGTGCCCCCGCCACAAGAAATTACTAGTGCAACCAAACTGGCAACAAGGTCCCACCCATTTAAAGTTAGATCAACCAAATGCAGCCGACAATTCTACTCTTTCAGGTTCTTTATTTGTACTTCCAGCCTGTGGAATTCCCTTCCATATATTTGCTTTTTCTAACAGCTACAACCTCCAGGGATTTAAATGCAATGTTAATACTCATGGCTTATCTACTTAACTCCAGTCCTTTCTACATCGCCCCGTGTATCTAATTCTTTTCATTTCCCTCTATCTTCGCAACTATCTTTACATCTGTGTTCCCATCCTTCTATTGCCCTTTTTCTGACACACACTGTAACTAGTTCATCTTTCTCTTCACTCTTCTCCTGTCTAAACTTTTACTCCCTTGTGTAGCCACCTGCGCATCAGTGGCGGTGCCGCCTTGCTTGGGGTGAAACGATTAAAAAAAATCACTCATCACGCTGCAATTAACATAAATTTATCTAGATCGTTATATAAAAAATGAATCATAATACTAATATTTGTGTATCGTTGATAAAGTGTATCAGTTATTCTGAATTTTGAATATATATTAGAGAAATTCGACAAACTAAAATCCGAAATAAAAACAAAGCGGCAAGAGCAGACGACATTTTAATAGAGATACTGACAACATTAGACGAATTAGGCGGAGACAAAATTAAAGAAATAATAAATGAAACCTACAACAGTAGCGATACACCGGAAGACCTATTTTCATAGCACTGCTTAAGAAGCCCGGTGCAAAGTTATGTGAATTTTACCGAATAATCAGATTAATGAGTTACATAACAAAATTCATCATCCGAATAAAGATGAATATAGCACACAGCATAATCAGGTCAGAGAGAGGACAAGAACGGTTTCATCAATGTTTCATTAAGAACTCTGGAACAAGGAATGCGATATTTATGCTTAGAATGTTATCAGAAAAGGTAATATAAATGCAGAAGAATGTGTACCTGTGTTGTATAGACTACGCAAAGTCATTCGACTAAGTAGGCCTCAAAACTTGGTAGGGATGCTGGACATCCTTGATATTTTCAGGAAAGACATTAGAGTAATCAAGAATCTGTACTGTCAGAAAACTGCCTGCATATGAACATGGAAACGATTCCAGCAGATATACAAAGATAGAAAGTGGTGTAAGACAAGGATGCGTCTTCTTACCAGAGCTTTTTAACCTATACAGCGAAACACTTCTGAGAGCTGTAGTAGTCCTTCCAGGGATCATCAATTGCGACCACATTCTGAACTATATAATAAGCAGAAGATAGAATACTGATAGCAGACACTGAAAAGAACTTACAAGATTCCCTACATAAAAGTGTTAAATAAAGGACTACATATACACTACAACAAAACTGAATGCCTGGTCATCTGTAAAAAGCTAAGCCCAAAATGCCAAC
>JBBBDQ010002083.1:1477500-1480404 GCA_037127315.1 Ascarosepion bandense
GAAACACACTTTCATGAATCAACTATATCCCCAATCTATCCCACTTTCTTCAAAATTCTAACGGACAATTTACAGGACTTATTTCCTTATTGCTAACCCCCGCCACACACAACTTCCAAATATAAGAAAAGAGGTCTTCCATTCCTTTCCACACCCCCTGATGAGACATTGGAAGTTCAATGTCGAATCAAAATGTACAATTTGTAGTGGATATATATATATATATATATATATATATATATATATATATATATATTGAACATGTTTTAAAATAAAATTTATAATAAATATTCACAGCTCTTTATTATAATTATTATTATATTGAACACTGTTATAAATTAATGTTTTGGACTTTGAAAATTTTTGTTTGTTCCTTATTCACTCATTATATATATATATATATATATATATATATACATATGTGTGTGTGTGTGTGTCTGTGTGTGTGTGTGTCTGTGAGATTAAATAAATTGCAAACATTGTGTCTGCTCATTTTTAATAAAAACTGGTCATACTAATAGAAATTCTTTCGCGTATTATAATTGATAGATATCAGAAATGAGCTGTAACGTTGACAATGTTTTTATCATTATGTTATCATTCATTTCTCAATGTCCCCAGATCTTGTTAATCTCCATCCGAGATCATATATATGTGTGTATAGGCGCAGATAGGCATCAATATATAAATATTTATCAGGTTTTAATAGAACAGGGGTCAATGCGGCACAACAGAGCAAAAAATATATGTTAACAAATCTATATATTACCCTACGTTTTAAGCTACGTTTTAAGTTTCAGGCTTTGTGCAATCTTCAGGTGCACATTATGTACTGAACTGAACATTATTATTTTAGGTATTAGCGTTCATTAAGTAAAGGTCATTGTAAATTGTAAATCGGGTGTGCGAAGATTTTTATTTCATAAATGTATGATTTAGTTAGGCTTTTACAGAAACCCAAAAATGCAATAGCATACTGAAATCATGGGAGAAAAAATAATTATTATTTCAGGGTCTGATTATTATTAATGTTAAGTTAAAGAGGACATCATAAGTTCGTTTATATTGAGGACGAAATGTTCGAAAGAGTATTTATTTTAAAGAATAAAAAATTAAAACAATAATTTAAAAAGTAATAAATTAGAATTGAAAAATTAAAAGAATTAGGAAAATAAAAGATAGAAAAAATAATATAAAAATGATTGAAAAAACAAAAAAAATGAAATAATAATACGCACATATATATGCACACATATATATGCATGTATGCATACACACACATACATTTTTCGATTTAAATTATTATTTTAAGTATTAGCGTTCATAAAGTTAAGTTCGTTATAAACTATAAATCGTCCGTGCTAATATATTTATTTATTAAAGTATAATTTAGTTAAGTTTATACCGAAACTTTAAAAAGGTTATCAGAAACAAAAAACCTTAAAAAAGTAAAACATAAAGTATAAACGTTTTACGCTGATGGTACGTCAAAAATATTTTTTTTCTAATAAAAATCATAAATAAATAAATTGAAAGAAATGATAGAAAAATGAAACAAAATAGAAAACAGTAAAAAAAAGTAAATAAGATGAAACTAAATAAATAAATATGGGCAGATATACGCTTACACAAACACGAAAATGCATATATACATACATCTTTGCAAACACACACATAGGAATATATATATATATATATATATATAGATAGATATATATATATATATATGTATATATACATACACACACACACACACACACACACACACACACACACACACACACACACACACACATATATATATATATATATATATATATATATATATATATAAAACGTTAATGGATAAAAAAGTTGGAAAAAAAGAAAAATTCTAAGGGAAAAATGGATAACCTAAAACAGAAAAAACGAAATATCGTGACTATATCGATTTGTGAGGGTCTAAGTTTTCAGTAAAAATCTGTTTCTATATCTGGATGTGGTCATAAATTCACTCCTTTTGTTCAATCATTTAAAGTTTTTATGGGTTTTAACATTATGAGTTTTTTCAGAAACGTATAAGTTACATATATTTCTTATTCCATTGTAAAATTTAGTTTCCGCGGTAGTTTTTCTAGTAATAATTGTTTTTTGTTGCTATTTAAAAGAAAAAACAAGTGGGCAATAATATTTTTTATTTAATATTATTAAAAGTCATTTAATGATTATTGAATCTCGATTTCCAAAGACCTTCTTTTGAGTCGTGCTTAAAACGTAGGAAAACACACACACACACACACACACACACACACACACACATATATATATATATATATATATATATAGATAGATAGATAGATAGATAGATAGATAAACAAACTAATAAAAGGAACTGGTTTGTCATTTATCTATTGAAAATGAGACGTCTAAATACCGGAAATACCCGAGAGATATATATCATTTGTCGATTTTTACTTTTGTTTGTTTTTGTTTTGAATTTTTGTGTAAATTTGGACTCTAAAGGGTACTTAGCTGTTTATTATCGTTTAACTAGTTAAATGTAACCTCATTTCTACTCCCTCAGTTTATTTTCTCTCAGTTACTCACTGTAAAACTCCGTTCCGTTTACTTGATTCCCAAAATTTAAATGCATCATCAATTGCTATCTTCTACCTGCTTCAATCCTGAATATGATTAAAATAATAAAAAAATAGTTTTTAAAATGTTATATATACATATACAAATACACAAACTTACATTCCTCCATATCCCAAAAAACAGCTATAATTTAAATACAAATGAACACATTTTTCACTCAATATGCGATAATACCTTTCACTCTCTCTCTCTCTCTCTCTCTCTCTCTCTATATATATATATATATATATATATATATAGAGAGAGAGAGAGAGAGAGTGAGTGAAA